>PVKN010000028.1:6014-150559 GCA_004027915.1 Capromys pilorides | reverse complement strand
GTGGACTGAGTCCTCACATGGCACTTCCCGTGGACTGGTCTCTCACCCGGCACTTCCCGTGGACTGGTCCCTCACCTGGCGCTTCCCATGGACTGAGTCCTCACATGGCACTTCCCGTGGACTGGTCCCTCACCCAGCACTTCTTGTGGACTGAGTCCCTCACCCGGCACTTCCTATGGACTGGGTGCTCACTGGGCACTTCCTGTGGACTGGGTGCTCACACGGCACTTCCTGTGGACTGGTCTCTCATTGAGCACTTCCTGTGGGCTGGGTGCTCACTGGGCACTCCCTGTGGACTGGGTGCTCACCCGGCACTTCCTGTGGACTGGGTGCTCACCCGGCACTTCCTGTGGGCTGGTCTCTCATTGAGCACTTCCTGTGGGCTGGGTGCTCACTGGGCACTTCCTGTGGACTGGGCTCATTAGTGCCCCCTTTGTGCTGACATCAGCAGTGCAGCGCCACAGGCTGCCATGTGCCACACCAAGCTCTTCCCTCGCGGGGCATCCCCTGCAGCCCTTGCGGGAGCCGAGCGCTCGCTCGCTCCCCGTCTCCCACTCCCTAAGCACTGCTGACCTCCTCCCTGAGCACCACACGGGGAGGCACTTAGCCTGTGTGTGAGCACTCACCTACCCCTCCTGTGCCGGAGGGGCCGGGGCTCCCTGGCTGCTGGGCGCTAAGACCTCCAACTCAGGCTGCAAGGTGCTGGGAGAAAGCACATGGCATCTGGCTACAGGCCGACACCCCACTTGGGTCCCGGTCCCCCAGGATGGGAAGGGTCCCTTTCCCAGCGCTGGGCTTCCGGCAAGGAATCCAAGAACCGCATTCACCAGGCAGAATAGAGGAGTCCGGGGAGCGTGCCTGAGTCCAGGGAGCGTGCCTGGTCCGCGCTCACCCTGAGCGGCACCTGCCTCGCCTGGGCCTTCGCACACGGAGCTCCAGAGTCAGGCTGACCCCAAGCACGTGGCCTGCGCAGAGCCGCCTCGCTGGGCTGAGCCCCGCCTCCTTGGCCCCCACAACAACCAGCGCCCCACAGTTCTGCTCGACCAGGGCCCCAGGACGTGGCCTTCTCCTCTCCCCACCTGCCTCCTGTCCTGCAGGGTGGCCGCCAAGGGGTGCGCAGCCCACACCCCAACAGTCCCATGCCGGGGACAGACAGCACAGCCCGGCAACAGCTGGGCCTGAACCCAGGACGCCTGAGAGTACTTGGGGCTGCTGTGGCAGCTGGACCCGCCTCCTAGCAGGCCCCGGACGATAATTAAGACTCAGGTTTCCGTCAGCGGCCTGATTGCCAGGAGGGGTTGTAGATCAATAAACAAGGATTTTATCAGGGGACGAAAATTAATTATTTAGTGTCGAACATGCTTGTGCTCACTTCGCTGCTGGCGTTGGTGGCCCGGCGGGTGTGCACCGGCACTCCCAGCGCCACAGTAGCAGAAGTGGCCCTCAGAGAGTGCTCAGTGGAGGGGAAACTGAGGCTGGGGGTGCTGCCTGGGGTCCACTGCCTTTCAGGACGGCCCGGCACCCACAGTGCCACCCACTCATTGTGACTGAGCCAGCATGGCCGGCGGTGTGGTCACGGGTTGGCCCAAGTCTTATCTTTCCTGCCCACCGTCCCAGCCCCGTGGGCACCTCTGCCCCCACGTGGGTCCCACCGCGTGGTTGGTTAGGAGGTGACAGTGGCTGCTGCTTCCTGCTGCTCTGTCTTCCCTCATCCTGAGACGTGTGAAGTGGCTGTGGCACGCACGACCAGGGGTCGGCCGGTGGCCGATGAAAGAGTTTTGGTCCCCGTCCACGGGCTGCACCCCTCTGTGAGCCCCTGGTGTCCCCCCCAGACCTTCCTGGCTGTGGCTCCCAGGAGGAAAAGGGGTGCAGGTTATGCTGGTGCCACAAAGTCACACTGCTGGACACAGATGAGAGCAGGACAGCCTTAAGTCACTCCGGTGACCAGAGAGCCGCCCTTGGCCTTCTAGGAGGTGGGGCTGTCAGCAGAGATATGGTGGGAATGGCTGGAAGGAAAGCACATCGCCAAGTGGCAGGCGAGACCACACCCAAGGCCCGGGCAAGCCGGGGCAAGGGCCGGGGCCACACACCGTGGCTGGGGATGCACAGCCTGCAGGAGAGGCCTGGCCTCCTCTCGTTCCCGCTCCCCACCCTGGGCATTCTGTCTCCTGTCCATCCTGAGGACCCCACCTCCCCATAGGTCCGTGGTGCCCCAGGCCCATGGGGGAGAGACCCTTCCAAGGCCATGCCAGATGTGCACCCGCACAGTCACCATCTACAAATACTACCTCTAAAAATAGGGGCTTTGTGGGGATGCCACGATATAAACCGTAACCCAACAGTGGTGGTGGTGGCAGTGGTGGTGGCGATGGCAGGAGGGCTGTAGCTGCCACAAGCACAGCCTGTGAGTTGGGGACCCTGTGTGTCCCAGAAAGTACCTGCAGTGTGGCTCAGGGTGGCGCGGTGCGGAGCAGAGTCTGTGCCAGGCAGGGTACGGTGCAGGATGGTGCAGTGTGCTGAGATGTGGGTGGAGGTGCGGCGTGACCACAGCAGGCCGGGCCTGGAGGTGGCGTGAGGTGGGGCTGGAGTCCGCAGGGGCACACAGGGTGGCCCAGTGCCAGGGAGACCGCTTCATGCTGGACATCGAGGAGCCACGGCAGGCCTGCCCCTCAGAGAGGCCATCTAGGCAGCGCAAGGGGACAAAGCAGAGCAGTGGCCCTGATATGCCTGGGGCCTGGGGGGGTCTGGGTGCACCCCAGGGGCCGCCACCCCATCTGTGGCGGGTGTCACCCCATCCTCACTCTCCGAGGGCTGGGAGGGCGGGGGCAGGGAAGCCTGTGGTGGTGCAAAGGTAGGCCCCAGGGTCTGGGCCGCCACTGCCCAGTCCTGTGGGTGAGTGTGCAGGTCCAGGGGGCTGCAGCCGGAGCCCGGGGAGGGGAGAGGTGAGGCTCGGGGCTCGCTCCGCCCAGTGCACCGCCTCGCCCCACCTCACCTCGCTGCTGGGTGTCCCCGGCCTGCTTCTCCACCTTTCAAACGGGGTCACCTCCAGCTTCCTGGGCAGCCAGTGGTGGGAAGATGCAAGCTGGAGAGTGAGCTGCCAGGCAGGACAGAGGACCCCACTTGGACCCGTGGTGATCTGGGGGCCTGCTGGCCTTTCCAGGGGTCTGAGTGCTCCTCAGACAGGGCAGAGAGGGCTGCACGGGGACCCTGCCTGCAGCACTCGGGCTGGACGGAGCCCTTGCTGCAGGTCGAGGCCCCGGCTACCATTGGACAGTAATGGTCCCAGCCCAGTATCGACGGCCCTCTCCAGAGACGGGGCTGATGGCCGTGGGCAAGCACACGGCGCTAAAGAGAGTGTATTGATCTGGGGGGAGGGAGAGGTCACTGGTTCTTTAAACCCAAACCTAGAAAATGCTGAAATCCATAAGCCCAGGTCCACGCTGCAGAGTGACACCCAACCCCACTGCGGTCTCTGTGGCCCAGTCAATACTGCTCCATTAGGGCCCCCGCCCTGGCCCCCGCCCTGGCTGTCGCCCGGTGGCAGTCCAGATTAATACATGCCTGGTGTTTTAATTCCGTGTCCATTAGGATCACGTTGCCAGCTGACGGGCTCGGCCATCGATCCTGGCCAGGCCACTCTAAGCCGATGCCCCTCGAGGTCAGCGGGGGACACAGTGACAGCTTCAGAGGCCCTGAGGGCAAGGCTGCCCAGGTCCCAGGGTCCTTCCTCCTGGGTGCAGGGCCGGTGGCTCCACACTGGCTGCAGGGAGCCCAGGCTGTCACTGGGGAAGCCGAGTCTCGAGCTCACAGGCGGTGCCAGCCCCTTGGAGAGACTCCATTCGTGCCTCCGCTCAGGGCCTGGTGGGGCAGAACCAGGTCCTGCGCTGGGCAAGCCCCTTCCCTCGAGAGCCCCTGCAGGCCCTCGGCTCTGCGCTCCTTAAAGGAGACAAGCCACTGCTCTGGGTCACAGGCGTGAGTGGCCGCAGCCCTCCATAATTTCTCCACAGCCCAGTGAACCAGTAGTGAAGAAGCTGGGGGCCACAGAGGACGCATGAGCCAGGGCGGCAGCCAGGCCACTGAGAGGCAGGCGCTTGGGGAGTGGCACAGAGCCGGAAGGAATGAGGAGGGATGTAGAGAGTGCGTGGAGAGGCCCCACAGGGCCTGAGAAGCCCCCCACAGGCCCTCACAGAGACCAAGCAAACCCCACAGCAGGTGCCCAGGGTGTGGGGCCTGGCATGTCTCCTCTCAAGTGCCACAAGGGCCCCCTGAGGCTGGTGGAGTGGGGGCATGTGGTGGCCTCTGCCTTGGTTGGCCCAGGGAGATGGTGGCCAGGCTCCTCCCCACGAGGTGGCAGGCACTGAGAACAGGACAGAGAGAGTGCCTGAGTGCCCAGGGTTCCCAGGCCACACTGGCACCTACAGGGCGGAGGCCCAGAGCCTGCCCCTCCTGCTCTTGCACCCATGGTGCGCTGCCCTGGGGTGCAGGGCCACTTCCTCAGAGCTGTGCAGACCGCAGAGCTCCAGTCCTGGCCCATCCCACAGGGAGCCCTGCTGCTCCCGCCAGGCACCCCGAGTCCCGGGCACAGCAGCCTCAGGCCTGGAGTGCCCGGCCTGGGAAGGCAGGGGCCTGGCTCTTGCCCTCACCCACCCGTGTGGATTCCAGGGTCTCCCCTCCCAGGCCTCACACCTCCACTTAATGGAGGTGCAGAATTCCTGCCAGGCTGCATGGCATGGCACCATCAACAGGTTGGCAGGGCGCAGGCTGCCCTCTCTAGGCGCGGAATTAAAGGCGAAGCTGGTGTATGGCCCCAAGGCGGAGTTCTTGTTACAGGGGCTGGGATCCCACGGCCGCTCCTCAGGCCAGAGCAGGGAGAACCGCAGCAACACAGGACCCCTCCTCCTCCTGGGGCCTGGGGCCTGGGGCCTCAGGGCCCAGAGTGGCAAGCATCGGCCCCAGATGGGAAGCTGAGGCCCAGGGAGCCAAGGTTTGCCCTGAGCCACGGCAGGTGACTGAGCAGTAATTACGCCGACTTCAGCTCAAAAATGCTTCAATTCTAAGTGGACACCCAAGGTTTTCTGTGCAGGGACCCAGGCTTCCCACTGCAGTGGGAGTCAGCACCCACACCTAGACACAGGCACGGACAGAGGAGTGTGCACGCGCACGCGCGCGCGCACACACACACACACACACGGGTGTACAGCAGGCGGACATGTGCGCACACACTGGAGTGACCAGCAGGTACCGGCACCATGAGCGCTGGCTGCATCCCCACGCGCATGCGCGCACGGCTTGCGGCACCACGCCCCCATGCAGCCAGCTCTGCCCTCCCACGCTGGGTGCCACCCACACCTCTGCAAGGCGGGAATGTCAGGGGACAGCGCGCCCCAGCCACTGAGCCGTCCCAGTGCCCGCAGCTCCTCCCGTACCTGGGGTCAGCCTCCTGGCTGGTGGAGGCTAAGGTGGCCTGGGCCACCCCGTGGTGTGCAGGGAGCACATGTGTCTCCCCTGATCTGCCCTCTCCTTTAAAAAAAAAAATTTTTTTTTGTATTTTGTCCGAGGTCTCACTACACAGCTCACACTCAAAGCGATTCTCTTGTTTTCAGCCTCGCCAGGGCTGGGATCATGGACACATGCCCAGACTCAGTTGCCAGCTCAGCACACCCGGGGGCAGGGCCAGCGTGGCACGTGGCATAAGGAACCAAATCCCAGCCCCTGCGCTTGCCTAAGTGGTGCTTAGTCTGACTTTTTCGGTTTTGGAGACAGGCTCTCACTATTGAATTTATGGCAGTCCTCCTGCCTCAGCCTCCCAAGTGCTGGGATTGCAGACGTGGGCCACCACGTTTGCCCTTTCCCCCTTTAAAGCCACGAGGATCTCACCTTGGGGCTCCCCCACGCCCTCATCCTGGAAACAAGTGCACCTGGTAAAACTGGAAACTTCAGGGCTATGGGTGGAGCGTGGCAGCGGTCCTAGTGGCAGGAATCTTTCCTTTCCCTGCGAGTGTGGTCACTCACATCAGCCTTAACAAGAAAGGAATAGCCAGAGGCGGTGAAGGGGAGTGTGCAACAGGGACCAGGAGCTGCACAAGGCCTCACACCACACCCAGGCCATGCCCACACACAGGAAGGCTGCTGCCCAGACTGGCGCTGGCACCACATGTGACCTCCCCGAGTGCACCTGTAGAACCTGCCCTCCGACAGGCTCACCAGGGGCAAGCTGCTTGTGCGGCTATGCTGCCGGGAGCGGGCGCATCTCTGATGGGATCTAGGGATGGGGGTGGGGTGGAATGGGGTCCAGCCTGGAGGCAGGGTGGGGCCTTTGTTTAGGGAGCACAGGGTCAGAGTCCCGTTAGCCGGGCCTCCAGGGTTCTCAGAGAAACGGAAGAGGGTAGCTCGTGGCATTCTGCAGGCTGGCAAATTCCCCACTGCAGGACCAATGTTCCAGTGGAGGTGAAGGCCGGGAGGTGGTGGCCGAGGCGAGCGGTACCGATGCCCCTGGCAGGAGGGGGTTGGGGTGCTGTGTCAGCCTCTGTGTCTCACGGCCTCTGACTTTCTGGGTGTGGCCTGCTCATGGGGGACACACACCTGCTTCACTCTCTGCTGATCCCAATGTCCCTCTGTCTTAGCTACTTTCTCATTGCTGAGGCAAAATTCCTGCCGTCCACAAGTTGGAAGAAGACAGGTTTATTTCTGCTCAGTGTGTGGAGGTTTCAGTCCAAGGCCAGCTGCTCCCGGGCAGGGTGGCACGGCAGAGGGCCCTCACTAGGGGAAACGGTCCCTGGCAGGGCAGGCAGGAGGCAGCAGCCTCCCCTTCCCTTTTGTGTCATCTGGCTACAGCCTCTGTGGTGCTGCTACCCACACCCAGCGTGCACTGTCCCATCTCTAACACCCAGAACTATGCCAAGCCAGCCACTGCACTGGCTTCGTACTGCAAGATTCACATTCTTTCATTCTTTTTTTTTCTAATATATTTAGAATAGGATCTACAGGGTCTCACTACACAGATTGGACTCATAGTGATCCTCCTGTTTTCAGCCTCCTGAGTGCTGGGATTACAGGCTCATACCCCAGGGGCGGGGTCAGAACTGCACACTGGAATCGAACCCCAATTCCTATGCCTGCCTAAGCAGGTGGTGCTTCAGTCGGCTGAGCTATCTGGCTTGCTCTGAAGAATTCACTTGCACACATGCGAGATCCAGGCAGCCCCCAGAGTTCTACCTAACATGTTAATATTATCTGAGGACTGACCGGGAGCACAAGCTCCCCAATGAATGGACGGCAAAGGCTTAAATAAAGGGAGCAAGCGGAGTGATTTTAGGGCTCCAGGAGGATGAGAACCCTCTGGCGGAATTCTCTGAGAGTCTCTGGGGGCTGAGACAGAGATCCTCCCTGGGAGGCCCATGTTTATTTAGTTATCAGAGAACAAGGAAGAGGAATACTCAAGAAGGCCAGGGACAGCTCAGGGACTGCGTCAAGTAGACATTACGTTAATTTACGTGAAGTCCAGGACGGTCTCCCCCAGGATTGAGACGACCGAGTCTGCAGTCTCTCGAGCTGAGGTTGGAGCCAGGTGTCCTGGGCTGTGACCTTGCCTTATCCTTTGAGGCGTGACAACTTCACCCGACGTTACAGCCCCCAGTCCTGACCAGTGACTCACAGGTTCACTTATTATGAGTCCACTGCAGAAAAGAGGCCTAGGCCTCGGACAGACTCACGAGTGGACGTGGAGAGCCAGCTGGCCAATTTAAGTCCTGCTCAGAGCCACTTCGTAGGGGGTCTCCGTCCTCCGCCTGTGAGTGCCTGAGGAGCTGAGAGACATCTGGACACGAACCGTGACTCTCCCCCACTGAGAACGGCCTCAAAGAAACCCCAGCAGGGTGCTCGGCCAAATACGTGGCGCCGTGTTTCCTGCTTGGTTGACACTAAGATGAACCACCTGGGGACGATGTGGAAGCTGTGGGTAGAGACAGCGCTGAGGGTGACACCTACACAGCGTGTGTCAATGCCATTCGACTGCTCCTTGGAACGGTGAGGTCATAAATGCTGTGTAAAGATGACTGGGGTGTAAATAAGGTTTGTCCTACTGCAACGCTCCCTAGAGTTCCAGGCCCAGGAGAGGTAGGGAGGGGAGCCCAGTGCCACCACAGGGTGCTGTGGAGAACAGACTGGGCTTAGACAGAGCCACAGATGAGGTCACCTCCCTCCTCCCAGAGCCCAGGAGCCCACACTGGGCTGGTGCTGGTGGCACCCAGGGTACGCTGCGTATGTGCTTCCAGGGGATCAGGTGACCGGGTGCTGGGCACAGGAGAGAGCACTGGGCTGGTGCCCAGCACACCGTGGGCGCCAGCATTAGTGTCCCCACTGCACAGATGAGAACTCTCAGGCTAAAACAGGGAAGCCGAGGGCCTGGAGTCGCCCTGGGCACCAGGATGATGCTCTGTCCACCTGTCCTCTGAGCAGCTGACTCCTGGCATGGAGGGAAGGGGTCAGGACCTGTGTTCTCCCTGGAACCCCCACCCACAGCCCGGGCCGAGCCCCGCCCGGCTGAGAGCTGCTGGGCGCTCAGCCAGTAAATGCAGGACCTGGGAGGTCATCAGTGAGGACTGCGGCCATCAGCAGGGCCGCCTGGCCTCCCATTACAGCCGAGTGAATAGCTGCGCTTAGAGAAAAAGTCGCGGAGGGCACTGGGCGGACAATGACTCCTGTCAAAAGATTTCCCAGGGCTCCCAGGCAGCCGTACCCTGGCGAGGCCTGAGGGCTGGGCTCAGAGTTTATCAGCCCATGCAGAAAACAAGGATTGCAGCGTGGACCCTTCTGTCCCTGGAATTCACACCTTCTGACCCCAAATGCAGAGCTAATCCTGGGGCTTGTTTCCACTTGAGCTTGGAGAGGGCACAAACAGTTGGCCCCGCGTGGGCAGAGCCTCTGGGCGGCCTGGGTAGGAGAAGGTGTGAGCCCTGCTGCCAGGAGGCACGGCTCCCCGCTCCACACCCTGCCGTGGCCACAGTGGCACCCTCCGGGAGAACTGCACTTTAGTCGGGTGCCTGGCACACTTCCGTGGCTGGGAGGGCGTTCCTTCCAGCCCCTCCTGAGGACATGTGCTTGGTCATCCCTCGGTTTCTCCTCGGCTGCCAGGGCACTCAGAGGACAGGAAAAGCTTGAGCCGCTGCTCTGTTGCACGTACTCCACGACACTGCAAAATTCTAGCTTGATCGTGTCTGCCTAATGTGCCGTGCGCTGTAAGTGGATGTGAGTCCTTTGCTGAGCGTGGGGATACGAGTGTGCGTGAGTGTGCATGAGTGTGTGTGAGTGCGAGTGTGAGTGTGTGAGTGTGTGAGTGTGAGTGTGCGTGAGTGTGGGTGTGAGTGTGCGTGAGTGTGTGAGTGTGCGTGAGTGTGGGTGTGATACAGTGAGGAAGCAGGGGTCTGAAGACCTGATTCCTGGCCTCAACAGCTGACCATCCGTGGGCCACTGGCCTGTGTGAGTGCGCAGGCCCCACCTGGACCCCGCCCGGTTCTAGGTCAGCCTTGGACTCCCCTAGCCATGCACCTGCTCCCGGCCATGCCAGGTCACCGTCCAGGACTTGGCTGCAGCCGTGGCCCCCCCAGGTATCCCAGGGTGCAGCAGCGGACGCTGATTTCCCAGCACAGCACGTCGTGGCCAGCTCGAGGGCTCTGTCCGGCATGGAGGCTCAGTGGGAGCCTAGATGAGCTCAAAGGCAGGGAGCTGAGGGCCAAGCGACAGTGCCTGCTGCAGGATACAGGCACCACAGGGCGTTGCCCGTGTCATGGGAGCTGGCCTGTGCCGTGGGAGCCAGCCCGTGGCAAGGCCCCAAGAGCAGCTCTTGTCTCTTCCTCGTGGCCGGATGGGTGCTGTGAGGCTGAACAAGTCAGGCGAGAGACGAGGAAGTGTACCTGCTGCCACCGCATCGGGGACGAAACCACGGAACAGCACCATGCCAAGGCAGACGGTCCCCTGCCAGCTGCCACGTCTTCCCTGGGGCCAGGCTGAGGAGCAGGACACCATCCCTGGGGCCCTCCTGGCAGGCTGGCTGCGGGGACCTAAACGTGGGAGTTTTCTCTGAGCCACAGGACATCCGGGAAGCCTTTGCGCTGGGCAGAATCCAGGCACCCAGACGCCAGCGGGGAGGGCTGAGGTCCAAAAAGAGGCATCATGGGGCGCTGCGGAGACCAGGGCCCGGCTGCCCAGGGACCCAGGACGCCTCCGCCTGCCACAGCGCAGGAACCAGGGGAGGCTCCTAAGTGACCTGCTGGCCTGGGCCGCTAGGGACATGCTAGGCTGTGGACCACCAGCTTCTGCTGCCGCCAGAGCCCCAATCAGCACCACTGTGTCCCAGAAACAACAGCAGCAGCCACTGGTGGCCCAAGATGTCCAGGAGAGAGCTCTGAAAGGACCGCACCTCTCCTCAGGGCCTGTGACAGGTACAAGCCGGACGCAGCAAGCTGTCTGATGCCCGAGACAAACGCAGACAGAAGTCACCCCCTGCGGGAGGGGATGGCGGCGAAATGTTTTAAACTCTCGGCCCTGGTCCTTTCTAAATATCCCATTTCCTGGACACCTTTCCCCTTAGAAGCCCTCAGGAAAAACGCCCTGGTCTCCATGTGGTGGGTGCTCCTTCCCGACGGCGGCTCAGGAGGGCAGGGGGAACATTCGCTAGCTTGTGCCGAACCCCGACTCAGCTGTGGGGCATGAACCCCCAGAACCAGCCAGGGCTTACCCCCAGATGGCCAGGAGTTAAGCTTCCCCTCATGCCGCTGCCGCCCCTCCCTCAACTCTGCTCCTGCCAAGGTCACTTCAAAGTCGCCACCAATGCCTCCGACAGCCCCGTGCCGCCCTTGCACGTGCGTCCTGGAGGCAGCCGGCATCTTCCCGCAGGCTCTCCGCCTCCTCCCCAGGGCGCTGCTCTCCTGGCCTCCTTCCCACCTGGGGTCCCCCTGCTGTGCCAGCTTCCGGTGCGGCCCCTTCTCCTGCCTTTCCCATGGCCCCCTTGGGTGTGCTCAGTCACCCAAGGCTCCACCGCTGATCCCACGGGTGCAGGCCCCACTTCTCCCCTGTAACCTTGCTCCCCGAGCCCAGCGCCCGTGCCTGGGCCCTGCACAGTTCTGCCTGTGCCTGCTCTTCCCCAGGGTCCAGTGCAGCTCTGTCCCCCACAGCCTGGGCTGGCCAGTGCCTCCGTCTTCGTGTCCCTGGCTTTCCTGCTGTGGGCCCTGGGCCTCGGGACCCCCCATGAAGGAGCAGCAGCTGGGGGCAGGGCCGCGCTAGCCGTCCAGCTCATCTGACCTACATGACCGCAGCAATCCGCTTCCAAATCCACTCCTGTTCCCAGGACACAGTCAGGACTGTTTGCCTTTCAAGGGCCACCATGAAATGCCACACGTCACCTCCTGCCCAGCAACGAGACAGCCCGGCCACCTGCCTGCTGGCGCCCCAGGTTACTCTGTTCCCGGGCATCAGCCTGGCCCTCCGCCTTCCTGATCGCACAGCCTTGCCCAACCACCCGGCGGCCTGGCCACAGTCAGCGCTCCTCCTTGGGGTGCCCCCTGTGTCTACGCCACACACCCTGAAGAACACCTCGCTGCTGGAACATCCCTGCCAGGACAGCCTGGGCACGCTTGGGGGCTGCCAGTCGGCGCTGTCCTGGGACGACAGCAGGTCTGCCCATCCCCCTGGTGGCCTGGCCCTCCCCCGATCCCCGCTGATGCCCGCTGCCCCCAGCCAGGACACTCCGTGTGTCTGTCTCCCGACATGCTGTCTTCCCAGGGTCAAACTCAGCTCTGCATCTGGGCGTGGCTCTGCCACGGGAGTGCACATGGCAGTCCACGGAGATGGTGGGCAGAGGGCTGTGGGTCAGCCCAGCCTCTGCGCTGCCTGCTGCAGGGCAGCCTGCCCTTCCTGTCCCTCTTGAGCGGCACACACAGAGTGGGGCACTGGGGCATCTCCGGTGTGCTTGAGGCCAAGCAGCCTGTAGGAGTCCCAGTCCAACGGCCAGATGTGCTTTCTCTCCTGCCCTGTCTCCTGTGACCTGGGACCCTGGCCACCTGTGTCACCCTCTGGGGCTCGGGCTCCTGTCTCTGGCAGGGAGAGGACCATGGGCTGTGGAAGCTCAGTTCTGGCCCTCCCAGCTCACGCATGCTCTTCCCGGCCACCATACAGATGAGGACCTCAGTACAAAATGCTGACGTGGCATCCACGTGGCAGGAGGAAGTTGGATTTGAACCCAGGCCCTCTGGTTGCCTCAGTCCACCCAGGTTGCAGGAGCCCATACAGCGGCTGGGGCCTCTTTGGGGGTCTCATTCCACCCGGAGGGCTGTGATGTGCCACCTCCATGCCAAGGCTGGGGGTGTGATAAGAGGCCCTGGCACAGCGGGAGCACAGCTGGCCCAAGGAAGGAGTATGGGCCGTCAGCGAGGACACCTGCGCGCTCACGGCTCCTTGCTGGCAAAGTGCCGGCTGGTGGCTGGGAGCCGCTTGCCTGAGTGCAGAGCCCACTGAGGGTCACACGCCGAACCACCAAGCTCTGCCCTCGCCGCAGCCCCATGCCTAGGAGGCTTCCAGGTTCTTGCCTGCCCTAGGCCTGTGCCCAGGGCACCAGGCAGGCAGTGGGGTCTGTCTTTCTCGGCCTCCCTGCCGCCCCTGGGACTACCCCTTCTGACTGCCACTCACCATCTCTTGCTGTAACCTGACCGGCGACAAGATGGGATCTGGGGCGCTGAGACAAGAGACATCTTAATTAGTGGGAGCCCCAGACATCTCTTACCTGTCAGTGAGCCACAGCCGGAAACTGGGCTTCCTGCGTGGCCGAGGGGCAAGCTGCAGGCTGGCCCGGGTGGCTCCACAGGCCGTGCCCATGCAAGGAGCACTCTCGGCTCCTCGCCGGGGCAGCACGGCGGAGCCCTGTCCCCACTGCAGCTCACGGGGAGGACGGCTTTTGCCGAGCACCCACGTGCAGAGTTCCAGAGGAGGGGCCCCAGTCACGCAGGTCAGCAGAACCCCCTGGATTGTGGCCATGGGGGCTCCCTGGGGACACCGGGGGCGCCAGGCTCCGCTCAGGACTCCATGGGGCTGAGACAACAAGGAACCAGAAGCTGTATCCCTCCCGGCAGCTGCAGCTGTAGTCCAGGGCCCAGGGGTCAGTGTAACTGAGCGGCTGAGGGCCAGCTCCGGACCCTGAGCCTCAGTTTCCTCACTAGCAGGGTGCTGGGTCCTTTATGATGGGATGGTGGCTTAGTCCAAGCCACAGATCAGACACGTGTACTCCCACACGGCTGGCTGAACGCCAAGGCCAGCATGGGCACAGTTGTCACCAGGACCGCACAGGGCCTGAGCATCAGTGGTACAGCCCCAACTAGCAATGGGTATCTTTCCTGTCAGAGCCCGCGTGGCTCAAGCATCAGACGCTTCCACACAGAGGAAGGAGAACAAGGAGGCCGTGAGCCGGTAAGGTTTGCTCTTGCAGAAGCTGCACCCCAAGTGCCAGGGCTCCTGTTCCCTACAGGCTGGAGACAGCCCACGAGGTAGCTCTTCACACCTTCCTTACGCTGCCGAGGCTGGCATCAGCAGGACCAGCTGTTTGTGGCCCTGCACTCAGGCCAGAGCATGGAGAAGGTTGACACCCTCTTAGGGCCGGGGACAGAATGTGGGGTGCAGTCACCCAAAGCTCACCTGTTGGAAGCTGCATGAGGACCAGCAAGAATACTGAGGGCCCAGAACGGAGGGCATGACACAGCAGGCCTGGTCCCCACCACCGGGGACAAGTCCCTCCTGGCTTGCGGGGTGGCAAAGACAGTTGGAGAGGAAGCTGCACTCTTGAGTCCTAAACAGGCCCCTGGAGTGCTGGCCTCAGTCCCCATGGCCATCTGTGCTCCCCCATCACCAGCCAGGCTCCCTGGGCCTGGCAGGACTTGGGGGGTCGCCCGGGTCACAACCCTTGCCCTGTCCAGATGGGCCGACTCTGACTTCACCCTATCAGGCAAACACAATGCGTTGTTGTTGGCCAGCCACCCTCGGCCAATTCCCCAGGGACCTAGTGACCCAGAACAGGGCTGTGGAGGGGGCCCCCCGACTCAGCAAGATGCCCGCTCGCTAATGAAGGGCCACGGGAAAGGGCATTGACCTTGGCCAGCAGGCAGGAGCGCTCCGCTAGGGACCACCACAGGGCACAGAAAAGAGTAATCCGTCCATCGGGGACCGTCACATGACGGAGCCAGGTCTGTGCAACCACCACAGGACAGAGAGGAGAGGAACTGTCCTTCGGGGCCACATGTTAGGTTTGGAAATAACTGTCCCCCAGAGTTTCCAGTGGGGCCTTGGGAGGTGACTGGGCCGCAGGGTGCTGTAGTCAACGTGGGAAAGTCCAGTGAAGAGCTCCACCTGAATGTGCCTGCGGGAGGAGGTGGCTGCTGGGGGTGTGCTTGCGCCCCGGCTCCCCACCCGCTCTCCTTCTGGCTGCTGTGGGACCACGTGCCTCCACCATAGCTCCGCACCACACGACTCTGCCACGGAGTCAGCCAACCCTGAACTGAACCCACGGACACCGAGAGCCAAAGAAACCTCTCCTCCTTTAAGCTGAGAGGTCGGGTCAAAGTGACTGGTGCTCCACCAGGGACCCCCACAGGGCGCGCTGGGAGGGGGCTGTGCGTCCTCCCTGGCCCAGAGTGCAGCCCAGCCACACAGCGACCACCACTCACAGGTCGGGAGCGCACAGGTGGACCAGGACGGGGATGTGCAGGCGCTGTCCCTGCGGAGAAGTGGCACTGCCAGAGCGGGGGGACACTGGGTGTCATGGCGTGGAGCTTCAGGGTCCCCCAAATGCTTCACCACTTGGAGGTGACTGGCCTGTGGGCCACTGCAGCTGACCTGCTGTTGTAGGCGCTCCCCATGGTGTGACCAGAGGGTGCAGCCTTTCCGCAGCCCCTCCCTCCCCTCTGCCTCCTGGAGGCCAGGCTGAGCCCCTCTGCCACGCTGCCCCTGCCTTAGGGGCCAGCTGGTCATGTACCGGAGCCCTGAGTCGAATGAGTCCCTTTAAGTTGTGACCGTCTAGGGCTGTGTCCCAGCAGAGGGACAGGGACCAGGACACCAGGCCTGGGGCGCTGGCTCGGCAGAGATGGGGGGACAGGGAGCCCTTGAGGGCAGGGAAGGTTGCAGTGTGGGAGGATGACAGGCCATTTCCTCAGCAATGGCAGGGGACATGAAGGGCAGGACTGGACAAGGTCACTGGGCCAGGCAGGCCAAGAAGACGAGAGACCCAGCTGTAGGGAGGGGAGGGCTCACAGGGGCCTCGCCAGGGCCAGCAGGGAGCACGGACGGCCTGGTGCTGCCACATGTGACTGCCCGGCCACTGATGCGTGGCAGGGATGCCCAGCTGCGCAGCCTCAGATGGACACTTCGAGGCCAGCAGAGTCCATGCAGTAGTGACCCAGGCCACTTTCCTGCTGCTGCGTGACTTTCCACACCATTCCTTGCAGCCACCATCGAGGTGCCCTGCAACACGCAGGAGCCACATTGCCCTCAGCCGCCCATCAGGGGGAAGCTGTATGGTGAGGACGTGGATGCTGCTCTCTGGGCGTCAGCTCCCGCCTAGAAGAGGGGGCAGCCGCCTCTGCGCTTCTCCCCTCCTGCGTGGAGGGGCTGTGTGGATCCTCACGGAAGGCAAGACGTGTCCTCTGTGGGCCTCTGGAAGGGCTACAGCAATACCTTCCTCCACAGGGACGTAAAGTGCTCTTTTCAAACACACCTGAGTCACTTATAAAACCTGAAGTCCTACGAGCCAGAACTTGGGTTCAGCAGACCCCGTGGGGTGCCGCTGTCACAGACCACGCTCTGGAGCTGCAGCAGGGTGGCCTGGCCGCCTGGGGTGAGGTGGACACACAGGACCTGTGCGGGAGGAAGTCAGGACCGACTGGGAAGACCCTGCCATGCTAGAGGAGTCATGGTGTCATCAGCCTCAACTTCAAGCTTGGTATTCTAGGAGTCGTAAGAGAAGATTCGGAGAAACACTGTCTAGCAGGTGCTAAGCTAATTCTGGCCACTTAGGTCCATCCCTGAAGTGCAAGACTTGACTACACGCAGTACCATGCACGGGCAAGCAGTACCACACACAGGCATGCAGTACCACACACAGGCATGCAGTGCTACACACGGGCACGCAGTACCATGCACAGGCATGCAGTACTACACACGGGCACGCAGTACCACGCACGGGCGCACAGTACCATGCACAGACACGCAGTACTGTGCACAGACACACAGTACCACGCACGGGCACGCAGGTCCCGGCAGAAGGCAGGAGAAAGGGCTTGATTTAGTCATTGTACCAGGCACCAAGAAAGCATTCAACAAATTCAGCTTCCTTTAATTTTTTAAATGCTTAGCAAGCTAGGAAAGGGGCGCAGTGTCCTTAATTAGATACATCTAGCGGAGTGACAGGAGGAGGGGCTGAGGGTCTGCAGGCAGGCGGGGTGCACTGAGGGGTTGGCCGTGTGACAGTGGTGCTGCCTGAGCCCACTGGGAGCAGAGCCACCTACTGTCACCCACACCCCAGAGGATGCCATCATCACCTACCAGGCCAGCGACGTCCCTGTCCTCGGAGAAGAGTGAGAAAGGGGCTGGACTGGCAGGACCGTGTCTCCAGCACCCAGGAGGCAGCTCGGCCACGCGGGAGGCCCTGGGCCCAGGCCTGCGAGGATCCGCTCCTAAGGGGCAGGGGGCCAAGCTCTGGGCCTGGCAAGGACAGCGCATCCCGCCGTGGGGCAGACGTCTCGCTGGGGGATTCCCGCCAAGCTGGGACCACGACAAGGACGTGTGCGTTGCTGTGGGCGATGTGTCCCAGGAGATGCATGCAGTGCAGTCGGACAAGAAAACACTCAAAGGCGCAAATCGTGAGTGTACCGCGAGAGTCCACGCAGAAACCAAGACAATCTGCGGGCAAACACGCACAGGTGGGATAAACAATAACCAGGGACAACGACCAGTGGATTTGCCGGTGTGAAAGCCACTGAACTCCTACGTGCCACTCACCAACAACCAACAATAAAATAAATGAATAAAAATTCCCAATTACAAAAATATTTTTAGAAGCATGAAAGATGCTTACTAGAAAAAGTATAAGATGTATTTCATGGATTGGAAAACGGAATATAGCAGCCTGCTCACCCACCCGTGAGTCTCATCCCCCGCCACCACATGGTAAGAGGAGAGGTACATCTGGGTTAGTTTGTGTCTAGTTGTTCCCTCAAAGCCTCCCGCAGTCATGGGGTGCACTTCTGGAGTTTGCGATTCACATGGTCCACTGGGATTACGGTGCGAGCGCTGCCCCTCCTGGGCGGACGCGGCCTGACCGCAGCGTGAGGGAGGCTGACTCCTCTCCGCTGCCTTTGTGGCCACCACTTCCCCGCTCTCTGCCCTCTGCCATGTGCTGCTCTGCCTTGGAGCCAGCTGGGTATGGACTGAAACCTCCAGCCACCGTGCGCTAAGAACACCTTTTTCTTCGTTTTGGGTGTCGGGTATCTGTCCCAGCAATGAGAGGAGAGTCACTGAGGTCTTCGTGGACTCAGTGCACATGTGGCCGGTGCCGTGCAGGAGCGTCATGGCGGAATGCCGTGGAGAGTGAAAGCTACTTGGCTCACGGTGGCTCCAAAGAAGAGCAGGGCAACAGCGCCACCCAGGAAAGTCCAGGGAGCTGTCAGGTAGAGTCCAAGGTCACACCCTTCCGAGACACGCCAGGGAATGCGCCACATGAGCGCCCGAGATGCCTCCCAAGCCACTCGGGTCCAGACCACTAACCACCATACCCAGCATCAAAGATGCCAGCTCTCCCCACATTGGCCTGTAGATTCAATGCATTTGCATAAAATTTCTCCCTGATTTTCTGCAAGGGCCTTGAATACCAGTGTGATGGGGTGCGCAATGGGCCAGACCACGACTTAACTTTCAGAAGGTAAAAGAGGCTCCTTTGAAGTCATAACAGGTAAGGCGCACTTGAGGAAAGCCCAGTTACCAGAGAGAGAGGGAGGGAGGGAGAGGAAGAGGGAGGAGAGAGGGGGAGAGAAAGGGGGAGAGAGGGGAAGAGAGAGAGGGGAGGGAGGGAGAGAGAGGGAGGAGAGTGAGGGATGGAGGGAGAGAGAGGAGAGAGAGGGAGAGGGAGAGACAGAGAGAGAGGAAAAGGGAGGGAGGGAGACAGAGGGAGGAGAAAGAGGGATGAGGGAGAGACAGAGAGAGAGGAAAAGGGAGGGAGGGAGACAGAGGGAGGAGAAAGAGGGATGAGGGAGAGAGAGGAGAGAGGAAGGGAGAAGAAGAGGGAGGGAGGAGAGGGAGGAGAAAGGGGGGAGAGGGGGAAAGAGAGGGAGAGAGAGGAAGAGGGAGGGAGGAGAGAGGGGGAGAGGGGGAAAGAGGGAGAGAGAGGAAGAGGGAGGGAGGGAGAGAGAGGGAGAGAGGGAAAGAAAGGGAGAGAGGAAGGGAGAGAGGGAGGGGAGACTCTCTCTACAGACACCACAGACATTAAAAGCATGGGAAAGGAATCCAGCGAACAACTGTGCACCCACTAATTCGATAACCTAGACCGACGGGTTCCTTGAAAGGCACAGCCTCGCAGAACTCGCCCACAAAGACTTCAGCAGCCTAAGGAGGCCCACGTCTATCCAAGCAAGGAAATCAGTAGTGAATAACCTTCCATAGCGGGAAATCCAAGGGGGTTTGCTGATGAATTGCACAAGTTTTTTAAAGAGAGGCTCTACCAACTCTCTACAATCTCTTCCAGAAGATAGAAAGAAAGCGGACATCCCCACCCCTGCGACAGAACTGACGCTACCCTAAGACCGGAAGCAGAAGAAGGCATTACAAGGAAAGGGCATGACAGATGTAACGCCTCTTGGGCAGGCTGAAAAGTTCTCACGTTATTATCAAATAGGATCTAACAATGGATAAAAAGAATTATATACAACGACCAAGTAGGATTTATCTCGTGGATGTAACATTCAAAAACCCATTCAGGCCTCGACATCTAACGAGGGGGTAGGGTGTCCCAGGTTCGACTGCCAGTATCCCACATAAGAAATAATTTATATAATTAATTATACCAACAGGATGAGAAAGAAAACATTCATTATCATATCAATAGACGCAATTTTTTTTTTTTTTTTTTTTTTTTTTTACAAAATCCAATACATAAAGCCGGGTATGGTGGTGAACACTTATAATTTCAGCACTTGGTGGGCTGAGGCAGGAGGATCCCTGTGAGTTCAAGACCGGCCTGGCTGCACAGTGAATTCAAAGCCAGCCTGAACTACATGGCAAAATCTGTTTCTCTTTTTAAAAAAAATCCAATAACCACTCATAATTTTAAAAACACCTTTCAGAAAATAGAGGGGAACTTCTTCAAATGGAAAAAGAATGTTTGAAACAGCCTGTAACTGCCAAGCTGCATGGTGCCCACCCAGAGTCCTCGCATCTGGAAGCAGAGGCAGGAGGATCTCTGTGAGCTAGAGGCCCATGAAAGAAAAACTAAATAAATGAGAAGAAAGCTCAGGAGTGTGGCGAAGAGGCTCGGCACTGTCCCATTCCTTCCCACTGGCTCCGCAGGCCCAATGCCATTCAAGTCAGAATCCCAGTAACTCACTACGTAGCTGTCAACAAACAAACCCCAGGCGGCCGAAGACGCAGGTGAACCGTCACACACTGGCACAGCTCGGGGCTGGGGCCTGAACCTCTGGATGCAGAAGCTGACCATAGAGCTACGGCGGGAAAGGCCAGGCGGTCGTGGCTGAGGAATGGATGAGGGGTCCATGTGCCGGAGCAGACGACCTGAAACAGCCCGCAGGCAGGAGCGCCACCAACCACCTGAGATGAAGAAGCCAAGGTGCGTCTTGTGCAGGTACAAATTCCCTAGGATGAAGACGATGGCGAGGTGGATCTAAAATGGACCAATGAACTTAATTACA
Source organism: Capromys pilorides (assembly GCA_004027915.1). Classification (NCBI taxonomy): domain Eukaryota; kingdom Metazoa; phylum Chordata; class Mammalia; order Rodentia; family Capromyidae; genus Capromys; species Capromys pilorides. The sequence goes on along the minus strand of PVKN010000028.1, from coordinate 130,607 downwards.
TGAAAAGACACACACACTGGCCGGAGAGGCAGCTCGGCAGCCTGGGTGCCTGGCTGGCAGGAGCAAGGACCTGGGTTTGATCCCCGGTACCGCACGCCATGCCACCCCAAAACTGGGCGTTCTGGGCCAACCAACAAAAAAGGGCAAGGTGGCGCATATCTGTAATCCCAGCGCTGGGAGGCTGAGAATCACTATGAGTCCAAGCTGCATAGCAAGAGCCCGTACCAAATAAATAAATAAACAAGTAAGATTTTTAAAAATTAAAATACAAGACATTAGGCCAGCCACAACAGTGTAACTGGTCACACTGGTGGTGCGCACAGCTCCTGGCCCGTTCTCCAGACCTACCGAGGAGGCAGCGCTAGGCGACCCTGAGCCTGGGGGCGGTGCCTGGGCCACTGAGGGTGCAGATCTGCCCTCTGCAGGGGACAGGGCTGGGAGGAAGGCTGTGCAGATGGGGACAGCGGGCTGTGGGAGTCCTCTGAGGGACCTTCCACTCTATTTTGCTGTGACCTACAATTGCTGTAAACTACACATGTATCCATCAACCAAAATGTACAGCAGCTAGGTCAGTGTACGGTGGGTCGGGGTGAGAGGAGAGATGGAAACTGCAGGACACGCAAACGGAGCCCGGGGTGGGGAGACGGGACTGGGGACAGAGGCCGACCACAGTCAGCAGGGAGGTAGGACAGGAGTGGCACAGGACAACTGAGTTTTCACACAAAAAGAAAGAAAGAAAGAAAGAAAGAAAGAAAGAAAGAAAGAAAGAAAGAAAGAAAGAAAGAAAGAGAAAGAGAGAGAGAGAGAGAGAGAGAGAGAGAGAGAGAGAGAGAGACAAACTTGGATCGCTATCTCACACCACAGAGGACTCAGATCCAGATAGATTAAAGATAAATGGAAGGGGCCAGCAAGATGGCTCAGTGGTCTAAAGCACCTGCTTAGGAAAGCTTAGGCAACCACAGGAACCACGGTTCGATCCCTGGCACCACGTGCTGCACCAGCCCCAACCCCAGGGCAGGCTGAGCTGGCCATAAAAAAAAAAAAAAAAAAAAAAAAAAAGATAAATGGAAGAAGCACTTTGAGATCTTTAGAAAAAAATATAATCATGATTTCCCAAAATGTGAACTATTAAAGCTTACACTCTGCGCCTGCCCAGGCGCTCGCTGCCCAGAAGTGAGCGAGGCTCTGTCACCTCACGGAGCTCACTGGTCAGCCCCTGCGAGGGTGCTGCTGGGCGTGGGCATCTGGCCCAGATGTGGATCTGTGCGTGGCAGAGCCGTCCTGGACGAGCAAGGGAGCCCGCAGGCATGCGGGTTGCCCTGGGCACTGTGGACCCAGGTGTCCCAAAGGCCACAGTGTCCCAGGCACTGTCCAGGGGCAGCAAGGCCCTAGTAAGCCTGGGGCCAGGCCGACTGGACGGTGTGCATGCTCAGGCCCGAAACGTTCTGCCAGCGCTGGGGGAGCCCCGAGGTGGCGGGCTTCCTGAGGGCCCTCTCGCTGGTCCCTGCGTCAGCCACTGGTGCAGCCACCCGGCTCCCGCAGCCACCCCTGAGTCTTCCAGAGCCCTCCTTCCCCTCTCTTCTCCCCTGTGGCAGCCCCCTGCTGTGAGCCCCAGGGGCCCTGAGGGGCCCGGTCCTAAGTGAGTCCCCTCCGCCCTACCTCCACCCACCCTCAGGGAGGTGAGCCGGCCAGGGCCCATGCAGATGCCCCCGAGCACCTGTGCCCTGGCCCAGCTCCGCTGCCCTGTTGTGCCTTTCTCTGCTCAGGGCACTGGTGCAGCCGACAAACTCTCTGAGGCAAGACTACCCCCAGGAAGCCCCCCCAGAGGCCCGAGCCGAGGCGCTCACTGGCGGCCTGTTGACAAGCAGCTGCCCTGGAGCATGGATCAGGATGGATGTCTCGGGGGTCTGCCAGGTGGAGTGGGCTCTATGCTGCCCCACAGAGCCTCCACTGACAGCCAGTGGGGGTCAACCAGAACTCTCAGGTATGGCAGCCCCCACAAAGAACGGGATATGGCTGCTTGGCTGGGCTGGGAAGGAGGTACCGCCGGGCAGCAGCCCCTGGACCCAGCTCTGCGGCTGCGGTGTTCCCCAGGCAAGTGTACCCCCTCAGAGGTGAGGCCGTAAGCCACACAGCCAGTGCCATCCTCTGCTGTGTGTGTGTGTTCAGTCGCCCTCCATCACTGCCCCTCAAACCACCTCCTCTGCCTGCTGCCCCTAAGGGTGTGCAGGGGTCCTGACGCCCAGGCAGGGAGAGGTCCTCATGGAAGGACCCTGTGTCGCCTGCCACCTAGACCAGGGCCAGGCGCCAGGCTTGTGGCTGAGGCCAGGGGCTGGGAGACACTCCTGCCGCCTCCCTAGCACGGCACTGAGCCACCTGGAGTCCAGAGCCACGGCACCAGCTCTCGGGCCCAGGAGGCACGGGCTCCCTACCCACCTGCCCCGTGGCAGCCCTGTCAGCTGGTCCGTTTGCTGAACAAACACCAGGCTCAAGCCCAGGTGCCCAGAAGCCGCAGCCGGGACCCCATGGGCTCCCCGCAGCTCTGTCTTGTGGGATCCTGGGAGGCACTCGCCATGGGGAGGCGGCAGGCAGAGCTGATGTGCAACAGGGAGCCGCCCGGGAGGAGACGCCCCGATTAGCTGGCGCTGCCCGGCACTGGCTCGCTGGGCAGCGGTGGAAGACCTGGGAGTGATCCAGATTGACAACGACGACCTGGGTTCCTCTCCATCCAGGCGGCCGCCGCTTCTCCCGGAGCTCCCCGCCAGGAAGGTATTGTGTTCCGAGGTGAAAATGCTTCTCATTTTTTCTACAATTTCCGTTTAAAAAGTTCCAAATGTTCAGCCAGATGATGTGAAACTGAACTTCAAGAAAATCCTATGGGGGTTTTGACAGTGGAGAAAATGTGGGGGTCTCGTCCCTGACCCCCGAGCCGCACAGGATACAATTTCAAGCCTTTCTTCTCCCGGCCCCACTGCTGGCCCTGCAGAGGCAGGCGCAGTCCCCACCCCGGCATGGGGGAGCCTGGGCAGGGTGGAGGCCCACGGCTCCTGTGTGGCAGCCCCCAGGGCTGAGTGGGGAGTCGGAGCCAGGGTCCCGGGTTCCAAACTCCCCTCCTCTGGCTCCCGGGTTTGTACACTGAAGGTAACCACAGGGTGAAGAGGAGTTAGGGGTGCTGCCTCCCTTCCGGGGCGCACAGAGCTCCCGCACACCTCAACACACCCCAGGCGAGGCCTTGGTTTTCACTTTGCTGATGGTCAAACTGAGGCCCCACAGCAAGCAGGAGGTGCAAAGTAGAGCCAGGGACAAAATCCAGAGCGTCCCCCAGCAGGCTCTGCGGTGTCGGCCTGGCCAGGCGAGGCTCTCCAACCCCAGTTTCCATAGGAAAGGGTGCTGGGCTCCTGTGTCCGAGCCCTGTGAGGAGGACAAGGTTTGCAGCGAGGACAGAGACAGCAGGGTCAGCGTGGCCTTCCAGTGCCCCGGGATCCCCAGCGCAGTGGTTCTTGTGTCCCTCCAAGCAGCAAGCCACGCCAGCCACGTGGATAGGTGCCCCTCGTCAGATTTCAGTAATACTCAGGACAAAGTTGCACGTGTCCACATTGCAGGCTCACAGGCACCACAGACCCAGGAACCGAACAGTAGGAGGCTGTGTCACTCACCGCATGCCCCACAGTGGCCCAATGTGTCCCTGTGTCCCCGGTCCGAGAGGCGGTGCTGGCCTTGATGCAAGGCCTCGAGGGTGAGCAGATGGGGTGGCTGCCTTCCGTGGCTTCCCCTACGTGTCCTGTCATTCCACTCAAAGGCAACCACGTTGATAACAATAATGGGCTACCAAAGTGGTAGTCGGAGGTGATCACCTGCCACAGGATCACAGCCATGTGGCTAGAGTGTGGCTGTGGCATCCCTCAAGAATCGAGTGTGTGGACATTGCACCCCAAGCTTTCTCCAGGGGTCACCCAGCCTGGGCCACAGCCATCAGGGGCTCAGCTAAGCTGCCTCAAGGGTGCTCAGCCCAGCAGGGGCAGCAGGCAAAGGTGCCAATGGCCCTGAATGGGTCGCAGCAGCTCCTCCTGGCCCCAGCCGCCCACGGTTCTCCCCAGACCCATCCCTGGCTGCTCTGAGGAGGCTCCAGTCCACCTCAGCAGCACCTGCAGGCTGGACCCAGGCTGGCCCCAACATGGCACTAATTCAGTCCAGGCCCGGCGGCTGGACGCGAACTGGGCAGCCCCCAGCAGCCTCGATGGGAAGCCTCAAATGAGGACCACGTTTGCAGTGCCTGGCCCCAGCAGACAAAGGGAATTCCAGACTGTGGGGTGGAGGGGAATCTTAAAAGGTTTTCTATCCAGCCCATCCACCACCACAGTGGCCATGCGGGCCTGGAGTTGCCTGAGCAACCAAGGAGTGTGTGCACAGCACACCAGCTTCTTGCATCCCTCCTAGCACAGGAAGCTCACTACCTTTCAGAGCACTGGCTGCTCCCCACAACTCTGTCCCTCCTGAAACACAGCGAAGCTGCTGCTCCCTTTGCCATCCCTAGGGCTGGCCCAGGGCCTCACAAGACCTGTGCCTCCTCTTCCCGGGAGCATGTCCCCAGACTCTGCTGCCCTCTCCCCTAAAGACACAGCTCAGCAGGGCTCCTGTTGGGGCCTTGCTTGGAGGCCCAGGCACCGAGAGATCATTCTCAGTCTCAGCAACTCCAAGGCCCCTGGGAGAGCCATGGACTGCCCGCCGAGGAGGCTGCAAGAGGGGAGGCCCCGAGCCTCTGGGTGCTGGGGCCCGAGGGAGGGGCCTTGGTGCGGGCACTGAGGGCGCCGTGGGGCTGCCAGCTGCAGGACGCCCTTCAAGGCAGCACTAGAAGGAACAATGTTGCCTGGAGGGGTGACACACACCTGCAACCCTGCACGCTGGGAGGCCGAGGCAGGGGACGGCGAGTGTGAGCCCAGCCTGGGCAAAGTTAGCGACTTAGGGAAACTCTAGTCTCAAAATAAAAATTAAAAAAGGAGCGAGGGATGCGGCCCGGCATAAAGACTGAGTTCAATCCCATCCCATCCCCCCCCCCCCCCCTGCAGCTCAAAAAGGACGAATGAGAGCAGTGATGATGGCGAGACGCGTGGTGCCCGGTGCCTGGGCTTCGCTCTCTCCATGATCCTGGTTGCAGACGAAACTAGACGAACACCGAATCCCATTTTCCCATAAAGTCAACACTGACCCTCACTAGAGTCTGAGTCAGTTCTCAGCCAATTCGGGTTTTCACCAGAACCGTGGAAAGAATTAAGCTCAAGAACCAAGGCCCCACTTGGCAGTGGCCGCCACCAGCCCTTGCAGAGGCAGGAAGGTACATCGGGAACACCTCCCTTCTGCTACCACAGGCTGATGTCCGTGGCTGGGTGCTGTGCACCTCACGGAGAGGGCCACGGGCCAGAGCCACCGCGGCAAGGACCACAAGGGTGCTTCCCGAGGACGTCTCTGCTTCTCAGGTGACAGCTCGTGCCATCCCTTTTGCTCCTCAGAGCTGCTCATTCATTGTTGCTGTCGCCGTGCAGTCCCGGCTGGCCTGGAACTCACCGAGGAATCCTCCTGCCTCGGCCTCCCCAGGGCCGGGACTCCCAGCATGCTGCCGTCTGAGCGCCTGCCTCCTTGCACCACCGCCCTTGCGTGCCGGCCCCATGCTGGGGCCCCAGCCGCTGACCCCTGACCGTCTGTTCCCCTGCTCATCTTTCATAAGCACCTACTGCCCGCCCGCTCCGTGCCAGGCCCCGTGCCCACTGGAGGCGGCTGACACCTCGCCTGCACCTGCCAGGAGAGATTAAGAAGCTGCCCAGCGGAGCCCTATTTTAGTGGGGAATTTTCCCCCAGCTGAGAAGAGGCCCAGGAGGAAAGAATGACCAATTATGTGCCGTGCCCCTCAGATGAAAGGCCCTTTCTCTGGCCCTCCCCCTGGCCTGTCTGGGCTGTCAACAGCAATTTGACCAGGAATGCTGCCGGCCTGACCTGTTTTTTCAAGATGGTCCCTGCATTGTCCATCGCCTGCCCAGAGGAAGTGACCGGCCAGCGCCCTAGGCATGGTCCTGGTGTCCGGGGAAACTTCACCTTCAAAACCAGGACAACTGATCAGGAAAAGCAGTTCCAGGAAGCCCCTCACTAATGATATTTGGAGTTGGGGCGCGGGCCGGGGCTGCAGGGCTCTAATCTGATCCCCAATGCGGATTTCTTGGCGGAGAATGGGTAATTGTTACTCCATTCTAATTGGTTCTGGGTCACTCCCTTCGAAATAGCTGCTGTGTTCTGTTCATTTTTTCAATTAAATCTTAACAATTCACATCTGACAAAACTCAAAAATCTTGTCAAAAATTGTTCCGATTTGTGCGGTATGGATCCGCAGGAGCCCGGAGCGGGGCTTTCACACGCAGGAAGCAGCCAAGAGCGAATTCCTGGCCTGTTCCGGGCACACCTCCCTCTCCCCTACCCATGCTGAAAATCCTGGGAGGAGGCCCGGGCTTGGCCAGCTACAGCGGTGCCGGTGTCCCGGGCCCAAGCACCTGCCTCCTCACCTCACCGGCAAGGAGGCTTTATTCTGCTTGCCCTGGGACTCCGGGCTGCCCAAGCCCAAAGGCTGTGCAGCGGGCAGGCTCAGGTTCGAAGCCACCTTGGGCTGGGAACCTGGGGGACCCCTCTGCACTGCCTTTTCTCCACTGAAGGTGCTGTGGCCCAGCTCTGGGACCCTAAGCAATGTTCCCCAAGGCTCAGGAGGTGTCCCCTTAGGGAAGCTGCCTGTGACTTGGCAGTACTTAGGACTCAGTCCCAGTGCCCCTGCTCCCACCTCGGCAGCCTGTAGCCACTGTCCAGGTCCTCTCAGGGAGTGTCCTGCAGGGCTGAGTCCCCCCAGCTGGTCTCTGGCCAGCAGCCTTAGCTTCCCTGCCTGGCCTGCGGGAGCCAAGCGCACACAGGACCTCAGCCCTTCGCAGCCGAGGCCCGGCCTGGGAGGTCGATCTGGTGAGCACCTCGGAGAGAGACAAAGGGCACTGGGGTGGGACGCTGGAGGCCCGTGGGCTGGGTGAGGCGGGGGAGCATGGCACGGAGGCCGGGACCAGCAGCACCGGCACAGGGAGGGCCCTCAGCCTCTGCCAGCCTCGGGCCAGACCTTAGTCTTAGCATCCTCTCTGCCAGGCGGCCCACTGCACGTCATCCCAGGAGATGGCGCCCGGCCAGCCACCCTGCCAGCACCCTGCATGCCCTCAGCCAGGCCAGGGTCTCTCTCCTGTAGTCACCGGGACCCACCACACACCGTGCAGGGACCCAGACTCTCTGTCTGCACCCCCAGTCAGGGATGGGCGCTCTTCTCCCAGGGTCCCAGGACTGAGCACCCAGACACCCGGGGGGCAGCTGGGCCTAGGCGGGCACCAGAGCAGCAGATTCCTGGGTGACAGAGGGGCTGCTGGTCACAGCCCTGTGCAGAGATGAATCGGAACACAGGCTCTCCTTCCCCAGCGTGGTGGTGCAGGCCTATGACCTCGGCATATGGGAGGCTGAGGCAGGAAAGATGCAAGTTCAAACCCAGCCTGGGACACTTAGCAAAACATCTCAAACTTTACAAAGGACTGGGGACAGAGGAAGCCAGTGCCCAGGTGAGGCCCACGCATGGCATGGACAGCGTCTCACTGTGGTTCTGGCTGCAGTTTGACCCCTGATGAGCTCAAAGTGCGTCCGCACCGTGGCTGGTTTGAGCTCTGATCAAAACTGACTGGGAGCCTGAAGCAGGGGACAGCCTCCAGCTCACGGTCTGTCCCCATGGCCCAGGGAGTCACCGTGCCAGTCTTGAAACAGAAATGAGCCACTGGGCAGGGAGAGACATGGACAGATCACTAAAGCAGCTCCCTGGGAAGAGCCAGGCAGGGTGGACCCCGGCGGAATGCCAGCCACAGAGCGTTTGGGAAATGCTGACCGCAACGGGGACACAGAAAGCTGGGCGCTGGCCAGGCTGGGGCCAGGCCTGCTGCCTAATTCTTTAAAACAAAAAACTCTGAGAGGCTGAGACCAAGTGTGAGCCCAGCCTGGGCAAACTAGGGAGACCCAGTCTCAGAATTAAAAAGAAAAGAAAAGAAAAAAAAAAAGTAAATAGCAGGGCTGCGGATGCAGCTCCAGGGAAGGCGCCGGATCCAGTCTAGGACAGAAAAACCTCCTGCACATTTGTGCTCAGCCGCTGCTCCAGGGGGAGGGGACAGGGAGGCGTGGTCACACACAGGCCGCTGGCCATCACCCAGGCACATGCCTGGTGTTCCTGGTCGGACGAGAGGGGCTGGTGGACCAGGTCTGTGGCCCAGACTGGGAGCTAGGCCAGGGCAGGACGGTGGACATGGAGGCGGCGAGGCCCTGGAGCTGAGCACCAATGCTCAGCTGCGGAAGGCTGGCCATGGCCAAAGGGCAGCGTCCCTGGAACACCCAGCCTGGGCCTCAGAGCGGGGCCGCCTGGGCGCAGGCCGTGGGACTCAGCTGCCCATGCCTGAGCGCCTCTGTGCCCAGTAGCGGCCGCCACACTGACTCTGTGCCAAGCGGGGTCGGCGCACCTGCCTCCAGCGGTTCCAGGCCAGAATGCTCTTCTGGCTCTGGGGTCCCAGAGGCCGGCACAGGAACTACTCTCTCCCGAGGCTGGGCCACCTGGCCTCGCCCGCTGTAGTCACTCACGCGGGCCCCCTGCTGGCTCAGCTGCAGTGAGTGAACGCTGAGTGGCCCGGGTTGCACAGGACAGCTGGGGAGGCTGAGTCAGTCCGCACCGTAAGCGATGCGAACGCCAGACTGGGAAACAGCCACAGGTCCTCAAAAACACAGGGCGGGGCTTCCTCCCAAGGCTGCGCGCACAGGTCCACAAAAAGAAGGTGGCTGGTCACAGCAGCAGGGTCCACACTGGCCACCAAGTGGACACACCCACCACGGGGCGGGGACAGACTGGCAATCTACGCGGGGACTAGTATTCAGCCATGAAAGGCAACGGTGCCTGCTCACAAGGAACAGAGAGCCAGCCTCTCCTACTTTCTGCCCAATGCGCAGGGGTGGAGCGAGGGTGATTTTAGCACCAAGCCCTGGAGCGCAGGTATCCAAGGGAGGAGGGTGGAGTCTGGGCCCCTGCGCTGGAGGCTGTGAACACCCAGGGAGGCACAGCTGAGGGCTGAGGGCGGCTCCTCACTTCCTCTCCCCGCCTGCAGGGGGCGCTGCGCCGTGAGGTCCCTGGGACTGCAGGTTGATGACTGTGACCCTGCCAACCCTGAGCACCGCTGGTCACCATGGCATTGTGGATCTTGGTCTTCACAGCGCTGGCCTCCTTGTCCCGCTCTTACCCCATGCGCAGGGTTGCAAGGGCCCAGGGATCCCCTTGGAGGCCCAGGACCCCGCCAGCGTGCATCCTGGCCCCTGAGGCTTCCTGGGGACCTGGGACAGGCACCTCCTCCACAGCTGGGGTCCCCTGGGCTGTGGGGCATAGTGTGTACCCTGTCCATACCCCACGTTCTAGACAGTGGTCTCTGCCAGGTACCCGTCATGGGCAGGGTGCCAGCCACAGGTCTCCACATACAAAAATGCCAGGGACCCAGGAAGGAGACCACTGCAGACTCCATGTTCCTCCGGCAACCGCAGCCGGAGCGGCCGAGCGGCGAGCACAGTGGTCCAAGCGTGTCTGCTTGCATCTCCATGCCTGCTGCTGCGACCGCTGCAGTGAGGAGTGTAAGCTGCCCGCATGGCCCGCGCTGCGCCTCCTGCTGCCCAGGGCCTCCCTGGAGCCCGTGGAGCTCTGATCAGACAGAAGCAAAGAGCTGCCGGGGACTGGATGACCTTTTACATTCACAGACAGGGTCCCTGCAAGGCTCTGATTGGATGTCCTTGATTTACACGTAGGAGACCTTGTCCCAGAGAGGGCAGGAAGCTGCTCCGTGTCACACGGCATGCTGGGACAGAGCTGAGCATCAGCCCTCAGTAGGCATGGAAATCCTTCATACTGTGGACCCTAGCCAAACCTCAGTGTCCTTCCCTGTCACCAAAGCCTGTGCTCCAAAGAAACTGGAGTCTGGTGGCTCAAGAGGAGAGTGTCCCCTCCGTCCCAGGCAGAGTCCAGCCCACTCATGATGGCAGGGGACGGCTCCCTCACCCTGCACAGTGGGCCTGCTCTTTACCACCTGGTCCCTGAGTGCCTCAGTTTCCCCATCTGGGGGGGACATGAATGCTCGATGATGCCCTCCCACGTGGAGGGACACAGGGGTGGCCACAGTCGCAGGCTGTGTCCCGAGTCTGCCACGTGCTGCAGTCCTGGTGCCTGGCACCATAGTTTGGTGGACGTAGTCAGACGGCAGGGTTAGCAGAAGTGACTCTGGCATCCTAGAGCCACCCAGCCACTAGCCGCAGAGAGGCTAAGGGGGCCCAGGCACCTGCGAGTGGACAGGAGCCCTGGTCCGGGACAGGAGCACAGCAACTCCACTGTGGCCCCTGGCTCACCCGGCATGGCCTCTGTCGGCCTGGCCACAGCCACACGGGTGTGGACCCAGCTCAGCCGCCAAGTGTGGTCTCCAGCTTGTCACTGGCTCTCTCAGCCCAGGGACCCTGGCCGGGGACATAGGTGAGAGTAGCTGGGGTGGCCCATGGTGCACCCAGATTCAGAGGGTCCTGGTCTGTCTGTGTGCCGGTCTCCGCACATCAGGCCTGGCGTCTGGTGGGCTCACAGCCGACGTCTGTTGAATGTCTGAGCGAGTGTACACAGGGCGCCTGCCGAAGGGGCTGGGAGAGGGAAAAGGACGCTGGGGGAGCCCCAGCTTAACTCTGGCCATAGCCCCGGGTATCACAGTGGGGCCCCGAGGCCTGGGCGGGGTCCGGCTGAGGACGGTCTGCCAGGAGCATGTTCCTTGCTGGTGAAGCAGGGCCCGCTGCTTTCTCTTCTGTGAATTTTCCCTTCTGGCCTCCAGGTTGTCCCCTGCTACCCACTCCCATCTCCGCTTCAGGAACAAAGCTCTTTGAAGACAGGAGTAGCCAGCAAGTCAGGGACAGGGGCTCTGGACCATCTCTAAAGGTTAGAAGAAGGCCCAGCTTTACCTCTTGTCCTTTCCTTATTCCTGATTAGACTAGGAATGTGAGGGTTGGTGCTTCAGCAGCTGTTTTGTGATCTGGAGGACAGAACCCACCCCCCTAAGGTTGGTGGAAAGAAAGTCAGGAGGCTGAGAATATAGCACAGTGGTTTAAGTGCCTACCTGGCAAGCACAAGGCCCAGAGTTCCATTCCCAGTACAAATAAATAGAAGAGAAAGAAAGGCAAGCCTGTTAGAGTCTTCATGTGTCTTTAGAGTACTGACTGCGACATGGTGGCTTATAGGAAGTATGTGTCATCGGATGATCTGAGCTGGGGCCAGCCAGGGACTGGGTGGCTCTGCTGGGATCACTAAAGGCTGGGCTGTGGTGCTCCTAGTAGCTGCCTCCTCCGACGAACAGCACGGCCCGGCCCGGTCTGACAACTGGACGTGACATTTCTCTGCAGAAGGAGCTGGGCAGGCCACTGAGCCTGCAACGCGCTGGGCGGTGTCCTAGGGAAACAACCCTGCTGGCTCTTCCGCGCGCGCGCACTTCAGCGTCCCACCTCGAGGGGTGCTGCTGGCCCAAGGGGGCTGCCCTTGCCCTCCCTGCCACCTCAGGGAGGTGCCTGCCCGCCGCGTGGCCAGCCGCCTTCGCCTCCACTGGCTCGGCCCGATCCTGGGGACACCACCCCCTTTCCGAGCTCCCCGCGCGGCTGGGCAGGCGTGGGCGGAGCTTCCCTGGGGGGGGGGGCGCACCCCTGGCTTCCGCGAGAGCCGTGCCCGGCCAGGACCCGCTCTCCGGCGGCACCGCCTCCGCGGAATCGGCAGCCTCCTGGCGCCCGCGGACCCCCGCGTGGCATGGAGTCGCCTCGCTGGGCGGGGGACCGAGCGGAAGAGCGAAGCTGGGGGCCCCCCGGAGGAGAAGGCGTGCACCGCGAGCCTGCCCCGCTCGGCCGCCTGCCCGTTACCAGCTGCCACGCGGACTCCGCCGTCCCGGCCGGCGCCTGCTCGCCGGCTGCGAACTTCCCTCTTCACAAGGGCGTGACGCGGGGCCTCCGCCTGTCTCGCTCCTCCTTTCCGCGGCTTTTCTTTTCGTACTGCTCGCCTGCGCTAGCCCCCACCCCACCCCACCCCACCCCCTTTTTTCTTTCTTTTTCATTGTGAGACGGTTTCACCAAGCCGCCACATTGCCCAGACCGCGCTCCGATTCTCAGTCTTCCTGCCTTGGCCTCCCAGCGCGCTGAGGTCGTTTCTTTTTTCTTTTTTTTTAATTTTTATTTTATTTATTTGTTTGCTTGTTTCTTTGTTTATTTTATGGCTGGCTCAGCCTGCCCTGGTGGTGGGGCTGGTGCAGCATGTGGTGCTGGGGATCGAACTGCAGTCCCTGCAGTTGCCTGAGCTTTCCTAAGCAGGCGCTTTAGACCACTGAACCATCTCGCCGGCCCCTGAGGTCGTTTCTTAAGCCTGCTTGCCCGTGCTCTGTCCACTCCGCGTCAGAGACGCCTCTGGGTGCCCTGATCCCTGACGGAGCGCCAGGCGACAGCAGTCCAGCCGCCTCTGCCCCAAGCTGTGCCTCCCGCGCCGCTTCTCCTCCCCTGCTCTGCTCTGTGCCCCGAGGCGGTGGGCAGGCTGCGGAGCCCAAGGACGCTGTGCGCGGGACCCCTGCCCCAGCCCTGTGGCGACCCTGTAGAGGAACCCGGCTGTGCTGCTGAGGCGCAGGGCCAGGTGATGGACAGGGAGCAGAAGACCAAGGGGAGAAGGCCGCTGGTCACCCACAGGTTGTTTGTTCATGGGGTGTCTGCCTACCCTAGTCAGCTCCAGGAGGGTGCCCAGGTCCTGAGAGGCTGAGGCAGGCGGGTCCCAAGTTAGAGCCCCACCTGGATGGACATCTGGGCAACTTAGCGAGATCCTGTCTCAAAATGAAATAAAAAGGGGCCGAGGCTACAGCCCAGTGGAACAGCGCCCGCTTGGCACAGGGGAGGCCCCAGGTAGAATCCCCAGTGCTTACTAAAAATCGCACGCACCGCTGAAACAGTGGAGAAAGAGCAGGAAAAGCAAAGAAAAAAAGGAGTGGCTGCATGACGGGAGGCAGGCAGCAGGTCCTGCAGGCGACCCTGCCCGGAAGCCTCCAGAGGGCCTGTCGAGCCTCTAGCCCTCCTACCTCCACTCCCTACCCTTCCTCGGGGACCCAGGGCCCCCTGCAGTGCACTCGCTCAACCCAGCTGCACCCCACCCCCCGGAGCTCCTCTATGTAAACTTTCTAGGCACCTAGATTTCTGACGCTAAAAAAAAGAGATGCCGTGAGTGCCACTGCTGGGCTGCTCGGTGCCTGGGTCCCCAGCTGGAACCTGGCCTGGGCAGCTCAGGGCCTAAGCGAGCACTCACTGGGGTGCAGCTCGGGGCTGCAATCCTGAGTACAGCAAGAACCAAGGAGGACACAGGGGGCCGGGGAGAGAGCTCTGTGGCACAAGTGCCTGCCTGGCAAATGCAAGGTTGTGAGTTTGAACCCCGGTCCCAAAAAGCAAAAAGAAAAGAAGGAGGACACAGAAAAGAGTTGTGGTTTACCACCGCCCTGCTGTGTTCCACTTTTGTGTCACAGCCATGCATGCTTACTTGACAAATAAGGTGCCTCCATGTCACACCTGCTTCCCCTGGCTTCCTACACCAGTGTCCCTGTCACAGTGAAGGTGACCCCGCTGGCACACAGGGCCAGTGAGTGGCTCCCATGACCTCCCCAGCACCTGCCAGGCTAGTGAGCCCTGCAGGAGGGATGGGGAGGAGGCGGGGCAGGCACTGGGCTCAGATCCGCTAGGATCTGAGTGGGGCACTGGGGGCTGGGGTCCAAGTCGTTCATGTTACTGCCCCTCGAGTGCCTAGCCCTTCGGCACCCTACCCAGGTGTGACACCTCTTAGGCACCGCCCACTCGCCCAGAGCCCGCCCGCCAGCTCAGGGAGCCCTAGTGCTGAAAGATCCGGGCCTGCGTGGCCAGCAGGACGGAGGCAGGGAGTGTGACTGGGCAGCTTTTAACGAAAAGAGGTGGAATCATCAGCCGCACCATTAGGCTAATGCGAGTGGCAGGGATCAATGCACCCCGGGGGTGGGGGTGGGGGTGGGGGTGCGGTTCCAGCTCCCACCCAGCCCAGGGGGAAGTGGGTTTCGAGAGGTTTCAGAGTTAAATTCAACCGGGAATCCTGACTGGCCCAGACACCACCCTCAGGGGGAGCCCCAGAGGCCCCCCAGGGAAGGTGAGGTGGGGTGGGGAAGGACAGGAGAGGGGTAGGGGTAGAGGGAGCAGCGCAGAGGAGGAAGGGCGAGGGAAGGGTGGGAGGGGAGGGAGGGGCGAGGAGGGAGGGAGGGGGAGAAAAGGGAAGGGAGGGGAGAGGAGGGGAGGAGGGACAGGAAAGAGGGGAGACAATCCCGCCCCAGGGTCCAACCTCTCTCCTAGCTCCAAGGCAGCGCTGTGGCGGGCACCTGTCCACTCGGGGACACTTCACCCCGGAAAGGGCCAGCTGCGGTCCTGCCATGGAGCACTTGCTCCTGCCTGACCTGAAGACAATCAGATTCTCAACAGAGTCCCTGGGGGCACTTCTCCAAAACTTCCACTTCCAACAGGGCCCCATTCTCTCTCCTTTTGGGGGTACAGAGCTTCACCCACAGTGGAGCGGAGGTGCTCCTGCTCTGGACCAAACCTCGTTGAGGTTTGGAGAGGAAGGCAGCGGCCATCTCATCGGTGCCTTTCCTGGGGCCACACGGAGCCTGTCGGTAAAAAGGGCCCAGATGAGGCTGGGGCTGGCCCAGGGCCGTTTTGGGGGTCTGAGTTGCTGGAGAGGCTCCCACCCTGCACCTCCAAGCTGGGTCTCCCGGACTATAGCCTCAGCAGACGCTTTCGAGAGTACTCTACAAACAATCAGTGCGCACCCCAAGTCAGACAACCAGATCCCCACCCCCGTCTAAGGGTGCTAGCCCAGACTTCGTAAGGCTGGGGTCCCGCCACCGCTGCCCCCTGAGAAAGTCGGAGTAGGATCCCCCTCCTGCCGCGAACGCGTGAACTCTGGGGGGCTTGCGGAGGGGGTGATGTCCCGCAGCAACGCCCACGCTGTCTCCCCCTTCCCAGGCCAGGTCTCTGTAAAGGCGCGACAGGACACAGCGCGGGCGACGCGGTTGGGATCCAGCCCCGCGGTGGATGTCAATCGCGACGGTGGCAGTGGGCACGGGTTTTCGGCCTCGCTGCATCCGGGATGGGGACCGGTAAAAAGCAGGAGACTTGGGTGTCGTGAGGAGAGATTGGGACCTGGAGCGCGGCGGCGCTGGGGCCACTGCGTGTTCCCGGGAGGCCTGCGGGTGAGGGAGCCCCTTCCGTGGCCCTCCGCGCGGAGCACCGGAGGACCCGCGGGGGCGCAGAGGGGCCGTGGTCAGCGCGCCCCCTTCCCCGTCGCCTACGGGGGGAAGGCCATGCAGGTCTGCGGGCATTAACTCCGTGCTCCCATCTTTCCAGGACAGAGTGGGAGGAAAAGGGCCCAAGGGCTCCAGGCTGCAGAACTGGGGCGAGTCCTCGGCCTCCAAAGGCCCAGCCAGAAGCAGCCCGCGACACCTCCACCTGCCAACGCGAGCCCGGCTCCTCCGCGCTCAGATTGGAGAGGCCTACGCCGGGCGTCCCCAGGCCCGGCGCACGACGCCCCCCTCGCCCCGACTCCTGCTGAGCCGAGCTCTCGACGGTGCCGCGAGGCGCACGGGCCCGTGGCGCAGGGGCTGGGGCGAGCAGAGGCAGGGTCGCCAGGGCCAGGGGAGAAGCCCCCGAGCGCGGAGGCCGCGCCAGACTCGGAGACGCCCGGAGACGCCAGGTGAGCCAGGCGGGGCTCGGGGAGCCGGGGCGCCAGCTAGGCCTGGGCGGAGCCGGAAGGACGGCGGGGGCGGGGCGCCCTGGCCGGGAGCCGAGCGGGTCCCCGCGGGCCTCGGCCGAGCGAGCCGACGCCGGGCGGCCCGCGAGGGTCGCAGGAGGGGTCGTCGGCGTCCGCAGGTCCCGGGCCCCGCGCGGCTGGCGCCACCGCCGGCGTTCCGCTGCGTGTAGCGCGGCGGCCCGCACGCACGGCCGGGTCGTCCCCCGTCCCCGCTTCCCCCAGTGTCTCTGATGGGGACGAGGACGGAAAGCCGAGGCACCAACTCCCGCAGCCCGGCCGGGCCACCCAGGACCTGGGTCGGTTGGGATCCGAGTGGCCCCTAGCCCAGCCAGGCCTCCCATGGGGAGCGACCGGAGAGGGGACAGTGGAGCGAATGGGGAACAGCGGTCCGCAGGGTGCAGAGAGGCCATTGCGGAGGCCCGGAGCCCAGAGGAAGAAGAGAGCGGGGGAAACCCGAAGAACGACGCCGCGAGGCTGAGAAGGGAGCGAGGAGGGGGCCGCGGAGCGGGGCAGCCGGGCCCAGAAACGGCCCAAGTAGTGCAGTAGGCGGCCTCCACCCGCTGCCCTTGGGCGGGTTGGCGACATCCGGGGCCGCAGTTCCGTACGGACCAGGGCCAGACGCAACCCCCTCCCTGGCCCAAGACCCTGCGAGCCAGGCTGCCCCGAGGGAGCCCTTCCAGCTACCCTCGGAGGTCTCCTGAAGCCACCCAGCCCAGCTCTTGCCCTCTGCAGCCATGCGGACCCCTGGACGCAAGGTGCCTCTGAGAAGGGTCCCCAACTACTGGGCTCGCACTGAGACTCCGGCCGGCTGGCCCGAGCCCGCGATCCCTCAGTCTTTAGCACGCGCTTGCCGTAAGCGGTCTGGGTGCTGAGCGCCTGGGTGCCCAGAACGGGAGTCGGAGAGCATGCCCAGCCCGGGTAGGGCTGGAGACCCGGAAAGCTTCGTGGCAAAGAAGAAAGTTCGAGATTAAACGGTCCTACAGACATGGGTTTTAACACGGACAGTCCAGAAGAAGAACCCAAGCGAGACCCGGATCGGGTGAAATAACCCAGGAACAAAACCGCCCCTCACTCCAGGGAAGAGAGAAACTGAGAGGCACGCATCCTAAGGCTTCCGTCATCGCTTTCTAAAACACTTTATTATGAGAGTTTTCAAGAGTAAAGGACTGCAAAAGAACGCCTTGTGCCCACCCGGCTCAGCAGGCCCTCCTGACCACCCTGTTTCTATGCCTCTCCCTCTGTTTTTCACGAATTGGTTTGTTTTTGTTGTCATATCCTACAGCAAATGCGGGCATCACATAAATACGTCTTTAGCTTTTAAAAACACTCATCTGGCTACAAATCCCAGCTCCCAGTAAATCCCAGTCTGTTTCCACTCAAGCGCTGGCTGTTGGCCACGGGTGGTCAGTGGATTTGTCGGACTTTTGGCTAAGTCCTATTACTTTGGTGGGAGGTGGACCCAAAAACAAAAATTGAGATCACCAGCTGTGGAGGCCCCGGGGAATGGCTGTGGCTCCTCCCCCAGTGGTGAGGGGTGAACCCCACATCCCCACACTAGTCTCTGCTGTATCTTCAGAGCCCCCTCTCTACCTCACCTGTGAGGGCGAGGGCAGCTTCCCCTCCTTTCCCTTGGGCCACCTTAGGGACAGGTAGAACAAGGAGACCTGCCTCAGGTGAGGCTGGGGCCCTACCTCCCAGCGGGGAAGTTTGTCAGGACCAGAAAAAAGAATAAGACTTTTTGGGGAGCAGCCCTACAAGTGTGGTGTGCATACCAACTGCAACTGGTCTCTGGGTTACCCCTGAGCTTCTGCTCCCTGAGGTTACCTTTTCAACGGGTTTCTGACAGGATCAGAGTGGCCAGGGGGAGGGAGCCTGACAGAATCAAGCGAAGGCAAACCCCAGGGATTCCAGGCACTCACCTGGCCGGCACTAGGCCCTTGGCCTCCACCCAGCTGAGCTGTTTGCCGGGCAGGCACTCGGCCCAGGCCTTGGGAAATCCTTTCCCGGCCCAAAGCACCCCCTCCCTGCACAAGGTGACAAAGCTTCCAGGTGTGTAGGATCCTTGCCCCTGGAGAAGCGCCACAGCACCTTCCTGGACAGCAGGGCCCCTGTGCGCTTGTGGTACAGAGCCCAGGCTGGCAATGCCCAGCATCCAGCAGGCGCACAGGACAAGGCAGCAGGAGCGAGCCGCTGATGTGGCTGGTGTGGGGCAGGTAGGCCACGGCGCTCTGGAAGTGAGCAGGCTGAGTCCCCTTCCCGGTGACCTCCGTTGGGATCTGTCTTTGGCCCAGCTCTGCAAGGGGCCTTATTTCTCATTCCATAGTCCAGAGGACCCAGGCTAGGGGGCAGGTTCCCTGAGATGTCTGTGGGGTGCTGCCTGGGGAACCCTGACATAGCACTCCAGGCGAGAGCTCTTAGTCTTGCCTATAGGCTGTGGGGGGGGGGGGGGACTGAGGGTTGGGAAGGGAGGGCCTTGCCAGCAAATGTCCCAGTGCCAGCAGAAATCTGTCCCCTGCTTGGATGTCCAAAGCCCATTTGACCCAGATAGGCTCAGTGGCTCCACAGCCAGAGGCCCTGGGGGCTCCGGGCGGCTGCCGGGTAGCCTCACTTAGGCTGATGAAGGAACTCTGAAGGAGGGAGGGAGGGTGTGCGGTGGAGACAGATCGAAGCCATCCATCTCTGCCAGCCTGGAGGAGCCAACGCGCCCAAGGTGCGCCGCAATCGATGCTGCAGGAGCTGGGGCTTCGAGGGCCAGGGCCCTCTGGGCTGCTTTCAGGTCTGCGCTGCCCGGAGTCCTCCTAGGACACAGAGCCCGTGACTAACTGCAGAACAGAAGCAGGGCAAGGCTCTGAGCATAGGGGGCCGAGCCAGTGGGGATCCACTTGGCGGGGTGCAGCCTGCTTCCTCCCACTCTCTTCTTCCTGCCTCTCTGAGTCCTGAGGCCTGGAAATTGCTCTCTTGCCCAGTCTCACTAGTTGTGTCAAAAACCCAGCCCCATCATCAGATCTGCCTGCAGCTGAGCTGCGTGAAGCTGCCTGAGGCTGGCGGACAGTCACCATCTCCACCGGCTGCCCTGCCCTGCGCCACCTCACCCATGCCCTGACAAGTATCTCCCAGCAGTCCTTAAACCCAGCTTCCAGCTTGGGAGATAGCTCCACAGTCTAAGCGTCTACCTGGCAAGAGCAAGGACCCAGGTTCGATTCCCAGTACTGCATGCCATGCTAGTCCCAAAACCCCGGAATCCTGGGTGCACTGTGCCGGCCACCACAACCAGGCCTGGTGGTGCATGCCTGTAACCCCAGTGCTGGGGAGGTTGAGACAAGAGAGTCACTACAAGTCTGGTTGTGGAGCAAGACCCTGTACCAAATATATAAATGATTAAAAAACAAACAAACAAAAACAGCTTCTCTGGGAACTCTGGCTGGACGCATCCCCGAGGTCACCATGAGACCAGTAAGAGCGCCACTCGAACTGGCTAGAAGCAGTGATTGCACAGTGGGGTCCGTAACCCTTAGAGGCTGAGCAGACAGCCTCCAGGACCAGGAAGATCCCAATGTCCGCAGCTGGAACAGCACTGCCCTGCTGCCAGCCCTCGGCGCCAGACCGCAGGAGGCTGAGCCGGGCCTTGAGCTGGGCTCTAAGGCCTTTGCCACATGTGGTCACGGAGGTCACCAGGGCCCAAGCCCATTTGGGGTTGAATGAGGCCAGCCAGTGGCACCACCAAGGCCTAGAAGGGCAAGGGGGGAGGCGAGAGTATAAAGGGACACCCCACTATCCCCGTGAAGGCTGATTGTAGGGCGCTAGAAAATTTCATTACACATAATCCATCCCAGAAGAAATCAGAAAAGCAGATGGGGCAGCCGGGGAGGGGATCCCCAGCCGACCCACAGGGAGGTGGCTTAGAGATGCCTCTGCCGTGCTGGGCACTGCTGTGCCCTCCACGAGAGCCTCTCAAAGGCACACTCTAGGGTCACAGCCCTCCACGAGCGCACACGCACACACACACACTGCACCAGCTGCTGAAGGGCTGCCAGAGACCCTGGGAGCTGCACACTGCCTAAGGTAGGGCGGGGTGCACATGGGTGGGCAACCCCCAGGCCCAAGGGTGCCTTCTCTAGGCATCCGGCGCCCACTGTACGGCAAGGTGGAGCCGGAGGGAGCAGAAGTGGACCTTTGAGACCCTGAAGGACCTACTCAGTCTGAAGCACCAGGAATAGTATCCCCTCCCACGTGGGGACCTCTCCAGTCTTCACCCAGAAGCAGGTGGAGCAGCTGGGGCAGTGGAGGCAGGTGACAGAGATCCAGCCTTCAAGAACAGCGTTAGCTCAGAGCCGGAAGGGAGCAGCTAAGGCAGGAGCCAGCACTCCCTGCGGTGCCCACAAGCTGGCCTCGCCAGGGCAGGCAGCGGCTTTTGGTTCCAGCTCAGTGCTGGGGCTGCCGGTTGCCCTTTCACCCCTGCTCCCTGCTGCTCCCAAAGAGTGCCATGGAGTCCTGAAGTCCTGTCTACCATGGAGTGGGGGTCTGGGAGCGTGGACCGCACCACCTATCTGCTCTGCCCAATGGCATAGCAGCCCAGCTCCCACCCCAGCATCCAGTCGGCAGGTGCCCACTGCAGCCACCCCCACCTGGGGTCCAATGACAGCCAAACTGTCAAACGTCCCTTTTTATTCCATACGCAAATAAGCATATTCACCAAAAAAAAAAAAAAAAAAAAGTCTTCATCAGAGAACTGGGGGCCACAGCCCAGGACACAAGCCCCAGTCCTGCAGGCCTGGCCCCAGATCCAAGTCCAGCACTGGGAACCCCTCTCCACCTCCACGGCAGAGAAGGCACTGGTCACAGCCCGCCCGGGGACCTGCCACTGTCTAGGTCCCACTGTAGTTCCTGGAAAAGCGTTATTTTGTGTTGGTGTCACTTTGAGTGTGGGGGCGGTCACCTGGAGCCCCTGGAGCAGTCTTGTGGTTTTTCCTTTGCGGTGGAGCCCAAAGTCGCTCCTGGGCTGTGTGCCTGCTGCCAGCATCTTCGCATGGTCCCTTTGCCAGCGAGAGCTCCAGCCTCGTAGCTGGTGGGGAGCTGCAGTCCGGTTGCCTGGTACATTTGGGGGCTCCCCAGGGCTGTGCCATCCTCCTCTAGGTGCCTAAGAGACTCTTCCAGCCTCTCGCTCCTTGCACGCACCACCAGCACAGTCCAACGTCCACCGGGTCTGCGGAGGCACGCGCGGCTCACACCAGGCCTGGCATCTGCGCCCGCAGGAAGGGCACAGAGGCGGCGGCAGGGAAGGCGGCCAGTGGGTAGGCGAGCGCCCCAGAGAAGCCGAGCAGCGGCGGGGGTGGTGCGGGCGCGGGAGTCGCCAGCGGGAAAGGCAGCGCTGTAGGCGGTGCGGGCGGCGCGGCCGGGGGGCTCTCGTGGTAGAGCACGGGCACACGGACCAGACGCTGCGCGCCGGGCGGGGACAGGCTGGCCGCCTCCAGCTCTGCCGCCAGCTGCCGCTTCCACTTGTTGCGGCGGTTCTGGAACCAGATCTTCACCTGGGTCTCAGTGAGCTGCAGCGAGGCGGCAAGGCCGGCGCGCTCCGCGCTGCTCAGGTAGCGCTTCAGGTCGAAGGTGGACTCCAGCTGGAAGACCTGGCTGCGGGAGAAGACCGTGCGCGTCTTCTTCTTGCGGCCTCCTCCACGCGCCTCCCCCGCCACGGCTGCCGGGGCCTCGGCCAGCTCCACCGCCTCCTCCCCGCAGGCCGCGGGGCCCCGCGCCGCCGCTAGGTCCACCGCCTCTCGCGGCACTGCGCCGGGCCCAGGGCCTCGTGGCCAGGCTCCCTCTGCACGCCCCATCTCCTCGCCGGTCTCTGGTGAGTCCCGGTCGCTGGCTGCGGGGAGAGAGGGGCATAATGGTTGGTTCCCAGGGCTGCTCCCCAGAAGCGGTCCCTGAAGCTGTTCCATTTTGAGGTCGCCCACAGCCAGGGGGTAAAGGGGTGCAGTGCAGTTTCACAGCTTTGGCATTCAGCCCCAGCCCCGGTACAGAAAGGGGCAAGGGAGTCCCCAGTAGACCCCAAGACAAGAAAGCTGCTGCACACGACCTCCCCTTACAGCCACAGGCACCCAATGCCCACCCAGGCCCGGAGGACAGAGATGAAGACAAAACGCAAACACAAAGAGCAGGCAGGCTGACCCCGGCCACCTCCCAGCTGCCTGCGGGACCCTTGAAAAACTGCATAAAGCCTGTGTACCAGGGGACGGGAGCAAATGGTGCCTCTGAGAAACCCAAACTGGAATCTAGCCCAGGGCTTCCCCTCCCACGCACCAGCACCCACCCTGGGCTGGCCCGCAGCGAGCCCTCCTCAAGGACCCTCTGCGTGCAGACGTCAACTACCAAAGAGCTCCAGCGGGATGATGAGGACACGCAGCCACAGCTGGCCCTCCTGGGCCAGTGAGGAGCACAAGACAACCGCACGGGGTTGGACACCTAGACTGGCTGCCCAGCTTGTAGATTTGGGAACAGAAGACCCCAGGGGAAATGAGTGGAAGAGGAGTGCCTGCTCCAAGACCTCCCAAAGGGAGCAGGGGCTCCCATGGTGGGCAAAGGGATAACGCAAGTTGTTGAAGAGGTCTGCCCGGTCCCCTGGCACATCTGCCGTGACGGAGAAAGAGCTGACAGGGCCCAGCCTCAGAGCAAAAGCTCCAGCTACCAGCTGAGGTCCATGGAGTCCAGTGGCCCCCAGAAGGCCCAAAGGTCAGGTGGACAGGCACGGGAGCCAGACTTGGGCCAGGGGTGCTGATGGTGGTGGCTTGCGGGCACTGGAAAGGGCCTGTGTCCTTGGAGGCTGCAGATGCCACCCCTGCCCTGTCCAGTCCCTTTGCAAAGCCATGTGGCCTTCTGGTGCCCAAATGAAGACTAGCTCTGGGCAGGTGTGCGCACCGCCAGATCTGGACGGTCCGCTCCCACCCCGAACCCCAACTCTTACAGGGCCCTAGCGGCCCACGCACTGCTCCGCTGCTTGACTGCTCCATGTGGAAGCTGGGACCCTAACCCGCATGGTACGAAAAAAAGGAAGTGCAATCTCTTGGGGTGGCCGCTAGCTGGGCTGCAGGTGGGGACCTCCCTGGGGACACGGGGACAGAAATGTCACCAGGGAGAGCAGTTTCCAGTCACTCCTCATAAGGGCACTAACTGAGCCGTCAAATTTCAAGAAAACTTTGGAGCCGCTGCTCCAGTTCACATAAGGAGGGCAGGTAGAGTCTGGATCTGTGGGCTCTGAGCTGTGGGTCCTTGGGTCACCAGTGTTGCTCCCACCCCAGGAAGGGGGTTATCCAACAGGTGAGAGAGGTCATAGGTCACCTGCTCCCTGGAACGCACCCTCAGACCTCCGTGCCAACACCTAAACGGATTCTAGAACTGTGGCTGGACGATAGTGGTCAGCTGGCCTCCCAGTGTGTGCTTTTTGGGGAGCAAGATGGGTGGTGGGGGCATCCAGCTTTCCTGGTCTTACCGAAGGACAGGTCCACAGGGAACCACCGAGCCCAGGGAGAGGAAGCACTCTGGGGCCAGGGTGCCCAAGCTAGAGAGACCTAAGGCCCAGACGCCCCCATCCCGGTCTCTAGCTCTTGCCCACGGGGAACAAAGGCCTGGGAGGGGGAGGAGGAGGGGCGGAGAAACGGGAGAGGGGCTTGGACGAGGGCTTCTCAGGGGGACCCTTCTTGTATTGCTGGAGGGCCTGGGTGAACCCAGCGGGAGGTTGGGGCCCGGTCCCAAGTTCCATCCCAAGCTTCAGACACGCACAAAGGAACAGGAGTTTGGGAGCCCGCACCCCCAGGACTCTCGAGGAAGCCCCCGCATGACCCTCTCTCTGGCCCCTTTGGGCTGTGTGGCTGTCTACTACGCCTGCCCTTGCCCTGTCCTCGCTCCAGTCGCTTCCACGACCGCCGGATTTGGGGCTTTTGTTGTTTTTTGAATTTCACTGCCCGCTGCCTCACAGCAACGCTCTTCCGCCCTCGTCCTTCCATTTTCTTTACCGATTCTGACTTCACTCCCCTCCCTTCTCCAGCTGCCTGCAGTCCCGGCCCCAGGGCCCGAGTACTGGTTCCCCTTCAACCCCGCAGAGCTCTGCAGGGGCGCATCCGCAGGTCGGACCCCTGCCCCGGAATGTGGGTCCCCAAACCCACCTAACCCGGGGCTCCGCAAGGACCCACAGGACCCTAGCCCGTTGCGCATACCGGGAAGGGTGGCCTGGAAAGGAGGGAGGCCAGGAGCCCTGGAGTCTGGAGCGGCTCGGGGACATGGGGCGCGCTGCCTGCTTCCCCCCAGACCCCCGGCAACCCAACTCACTGTCAGGGCTGAGGCCGCCCGCGTAGCCACAATGCGCTCGTGGGTGCCAGCGCGTCGCGGCCCCGCAGCCGAGCGCGAAGGGCGGCCCGGGCCCAGGGGGCGGCCGGGGACCGAGGCCCAGCGCACCGGGCCCGAGGAGCGCCCGCGCCCGCGCCTCCCCACCGGGCCCTGGGCCTGCTCGCAGCTGTCGCCGCCGCTGCAGTCTTCGCCGCCGCGCGTGCTGGGCGGTGTCGTCCTCGGGGTCGCCGTCCTCCTCGTCCTCGCGGCCGCCATCGCCGCGTGACGCGGGCCCAGCGCCCTTAGCCTCCGCCGCCAGCAGGTTCTCGATGAGGAAGGAGGAGGCGCGGGCCGGCGTGGCGCGCCCCGCCTCCGTGAGCTCCTCCGGCATCCTCGCCTCGGGCCGGGGGCTCTGCCGCGCTCCTGGGGGTCCAGGTCCCTGCGGCGAACCGTGATGCGCGGCTCCCCCGCGCGCGCGTGGCCGGCCCTGAAGTCCCCGTCGGACCCGGGGGCGGAGGCGACCTGGTGCGGGTGGGCCGGATGGAGTGGGCGCGCGCCAGAGCCGCTCGGGCCGCCGCCTCGCTCGCCTTTCACGTCGCTCTCGGGTGGCAGCCCGGGCCCGGCTCGCGGGGCGGGGCGGGGCGGGGCCGGGGGCGGGGCGCGCGCCGCAGGCGGGGGTCGGACTGGGCGCGGGAACGCGGGTGCCTGGAGCGTGGCCACGGCCGGACTAGCTCAGGACCTTGCACATCGGTGGCGTGGCCGAGCCGCGGGCCCGGGCGCAGGGGCCGGGGGCGCGCCGAGTCCAGCCAAGCGTGAGGCCTCAGCGCGTCCGCGCCACTCGCGCCGGGGTGGGGGCCGCGTGCGGGCGGCTGCCCATTGGCTATGGGTCCCGAGGAGGAACAGGCTGGCCAATCGCCGTCCACAGAGAGGGGTAATTACCCCGCCGCGGCTAGCGTGGGCCTGAGTATAAGCGGGTGTGCGCGTGGATGCGCGCGGGGCATGTGCATGTGTGTACTGGCTCGTGTACACGCGCGCGTGTGCGGAAGTGTGTTCGTGGATGTGCATGTGAGCGGGAATGCCCGTGCTTCTAGAAAGACCACAAAAACCTAGACCGCGATCTTATTTTGTGAACTGATCCTGCCTGTAATTTAAAAATAGAAATTTTCCCAAAGCAGGACTATGAAACGGCGACACGTTTTAATATTTACACTTAGCGAAATGCCTTTTGATGACCCCTTTGGGCGGCAGAACTCGTTTCTGCGCTCTCAGGGCGCGCCACAGATCCTACTGCGCCCTGCTGCCTACCACTCGCCTGGTAGTGCCAAGTGAAACAGTCCCCATTGTCGCGCACATCCGCGCCAGCCTCCCCAGGGCGAAAGCAGTCTGAGCTACCACCCAGCCACTGCCCAAGGGCGGAGACCTTGTGCAAAGCACCCTACTCTTTTGGCGCCTGCCTGCGTTTCTCACCCTCTGATAGAGTGGGGATCCACCTAGGCCGACCTGGGTCTCGCTGCGGCCTTTTGAGGGTGACGCTCAGGAATGGCCTCCATGAGGAATTACCCGGGCCGGCCGCAGCATGCACTGCACCGGTCTCCGAAGAGAAACGCGCCAGCCCCACTGCCTTGGGGCCCGGTCCCGGTCCCACGGTGCGGCCCGCGATCTGGTGGCAGGGTGCAGGTCCTCGCCTTTCACCTTGATTAATAAAATCCCCCGCAACGCTGTGCTGACGGGAGCATCGCCCCATTTTCCAGAGGAGAAAATGATACAGAACAGGAGAGCCTCGCCAGATGGCTCCAGGCCTTAAGTGTCATAGCCCAAAGCCTGGGATTTCGAGATCCAGGCTGCCCCAGAACTGATCCTTGAGTGCGCGGGCCTCAGAGCCACAGGACAGCGTCGCAGGAACGCGCAGGAAGAGCACCGCCCTGGCCCTTAGGATCCACTGCTGCAGAATCAAAGCCGGTGCCGGCTGGGTGCGCTTCGAACCTAGTGGCTGCCGGACCTGGGGCTGAAAATGGACTTTTCTGCAGATTCCAGGACCAGGTGCCTTAACTCTTCTCCAGGCCGGACACGCGGAGAGGTCGAGGTGCCCGGGACAGGGAGGCTGGGCCCAAGCATAGGGAAGAAATGGGCGCCGAGATCCGGGAAAGCCTTGGGCAGAGACCGTCTAATGGAGGTCACCTTTGGGGGAACCGAGGAAGAAGAGTTTGACTAAGAAGATGGCAGCTTCGGGCAGGAGCCTATTTTGATAACCCCCATATTTGCGCCGCTGTCTGCGGTATTTGCCTCTGTGCGCGTCTGGCGCTCAGCCGGGCGTCCTCTGGGTCTGCTGTCCGTGTTGGCGGGGTGGGCTTCTCCTTACTGGGTTCTCACTCCTTGCACTCTGGGGTCACGTGGCCTTGGACCAGGCGTCTCGCCGGGCGAGCACAGCTGGGAGACGGAGAAGCTGGAGAGCTTCGCTGGGGAGTTTTTCGTTCTTGGGTTCCCATTGCCTCTCGGGGGCGCCTAGACCAGTGGGGCACGCCAGCTTGTGAGAGTGTGCCTGGCCTTGGTGCGCGCCGAGGAGGTGGGGGCGGGGGGGGGGTCAACCTGCTGCGTCCTGACCTTGGGGCTCCACAGCCGACCTGGGTTCCTCCGATTCAAAGTCAAGGGCCGTGGCGTCCGGGGCGTGTAACGCGGGCATCGAGAGTGCCGCTGACTGCGCGGCGGAGGAGCCGAGCAGGCTGCTCAGAACTGCCCGCGGCCGCCTACAGAGGTGGGAGCAGGAGCGGCTGCCTCCGCGCCGCATCCTTCACCGTCAGTGCGTATTTCTGGGACTCCCAGGACCAGGATGCAAGATTTCCAGTCCCCGTGAGTCCTAGGCAGGATCCTGGGGCTGAGCCAGGACCCATCCGGAGAAGCAGAGCCAGCACACTTCCAATCTCCGCCCTCGCCTCCCCAGAGACCTGGCAAATGCCGTCAGTCCGCACAGGCCGCGCCCACCAAGCCTGGGAGTCTCAGTCACTTCTGTCCCTGTGGAGGCTTGGTTCCAGCAGACCCTATAAGAGGTCCAGTGGCGTCTCCGAGACAGCACTCTGCCTTCTGCAGGGACCGAGTCTTTATCCCTGGTACCTCCGCGACCCCCTGTCTCGCCACCTCTTGCAGCAGTGAGGAGTCTAGAAGTCCCATACATCTGAGTGGCAGGGTCAGTGGAAATAATCCCGGGAGCATAGGACACGCGGTAACTCAGGCAGCCACTACCAGATTACTTGTAATACTGTTTCTTTTACAAACCCTGTGCGCCTCATTTCCTCAAACATGGTGTCCCTTGGTGTCCCCAGGGGAATGGCTCAGGACCCTCCCCATACCCAAATCTTGGCAAGCTCAAGTCCCTTACATAAAATCTTTTCATAGAATGCATGCACAGTCTTCCCACACTTCAGATGCCTTATAATACCTAACGTAATGTAAACCCTACGTGAAAAGTCGTTTAACTCTTATTTGTTTGTTAGTAAGTACTGGGGATTGAACCCAGGGCATGCACATTGAGCTAATCCCCAAACCTTTTAATTTTTTTTTTTTTTTTTTTTTTTTTTTTTTTAAAAAAAACAGGATCTGAGTTGCTAAATGGCCCAGGCTGGGCTTGAATTTGTGATCCTCCTGCCTCAGGCTCCCCTAGTGCTAGGATTACAAGTGACCATGCACCTGGCTTCTAATAAGGTACTCAGGGAACAATGACAAGAGAAAAGCTGTTTGTGTTCAGTAGATGCAACTTTTCTTTCAAATCGAAGCCCACATTTGCATAGTTTAGGACTGTGGTTGGTTGAGTCTGCGGGTGGGATATGCACAGGTCAAGAAGGCGCCACGTCCATGCTGCAAAACCAGCAGAGCTTCTCCTCTGCGAGGGTGGAGTCCAGGGCCTTGCAGGAGCCAGGCAAGTATTCCTCTGGGCCACACCCTGGCCCCCAGTTTTTCCCAACTGCTAAGCTCAGCATGCATGCTACTGTCCTATCACATATGCTCCGAGACATTAGAGGAGCCGCCACGCGTCTGTGGGTCACAGGGCTTTGTCCCCAGCCCTTGGAGTCTGGCCCCAGAGAATGACTGAGGCCTCGGGTGTCAGAAGGCTTCTCTGAAGCACGCTCACGTGTTTCTTTGGCTGGGTTAGCTGTTGCTGACGTGTGCTCTGGGTCTCTCGCAGCACAGGTTCCCAGGAAAGTGGGAGCAGAGGTGGGCTCCTGGGCAGAGTATGGCAGGGCTCCAGCTGTTCCCCAGGGCTGCAAACCTGAGGCAGCTGCAGCTGGTAGGCTTCAGAGAAGGGACCTGGGCCCCAGAGTTCTTTGTCAGATGTCCTGGGAAAGGCTCTGTGCTGCCAGCCAGTCATGGTATGGGGCAGACCCCACCCCACTGGGAGAGGGGTTTAGCTGGCTTCCAACTCTGCTTTGCCAGTAACAGTGCAAGAGCAGACAGCAGGTGCCCTTGTTCTTCAGGCATGGGGGGCTCCGGAATCAAAGGCTGGAGGCATCAAGATCTTCCGCACTGCTGCAGCCACTGCTGTGTCTGCAGGGAGCCTGGCCTCGGGGGCGAAGGTTCTCTGGTTGCAATTTCTGCAGAGCAGGCACGGCCAGATCCCAGGCAGGGTGGAGAGAAGGTTGCAGGGTCAGGTTCGGTGAAGAAGAGAGCGCAGGCAGGCAGGTCCCTGGAAGCCCAACTAAGCAACAGACTTCTTAATTTGCAAAGCAGTTGGAAGCCATTGACAGTAACTGAGGCAGGGAAGCCACAGGATTGGAGCTGTGGAGAAGGAAGAGTAGTCTGAAAGCAACAGCAGATGTAGGGCAGAGGAAGAGGCCAGAAGTGCAAAAGGAGTGGGTTGCGGCCCAGCAGCTCCGAGGACTCCACCCCTTTGGTCAGGGCTCCAGAGCTCGTCCTGCCCTCTGTGGTCACCAGCAGCCAGAAGTGTTTCCCACCGCCCCCCACCCCCAGCCCACAGCGACCACCAGCCTGGCTCAACTGGCTGTGAAATTTAGGGTTGCTGAGTAGAGGCGGTGGTGTGGACGGGTGCGTGGTACACTGAACGTGCTGGCTTTGAAGAAAACCAACCGCCTGAACAGTGTTTTGGCTGTTCTTTGTGGGCCTAGCTTCCCTCTCTGGGAAAGCTTCCTTTAAACCTGAAAAGGGGGGCATTTTCCTGGGGGGTACTCAGTTCAATCCCATGGGGCAGAGACGGGAAGGGCAGAGGGAGAAGGGTGGGAGGAGAGAGGTGGGCAGAGAGGAGAGGTGGAGGAGGGAGGCAAGAACAGGGCAGGTTGGGAAGGGAAAGCCACCAGAAGTAGGGGGGAAGGTTGAGGAGGAGGGGGGTTGTCCTGTGTTCCTGAGTGTTTCACAGCAAGCTGCAGGCCTTAGGTCTGGGGCCTCACAGGCTGCACACAGGCAGAGCCAGCTGTGCTAGAGCACTGGGGACCCAGTTTTCCTCTGTGCTGGACACAATGAGGCTGGAGAGGGAGGCAGGCACAGTGTGACGCACAGCCAGCCATGGTGCCCATGGAGGACCTGCTCCTCCCTGCGTTCTGGCCCCAGCACTGAGCAGGTCTCCCCTGCACAGCTGAGCAGCCAGCACTACCTGGACTTTCGCAGGCAGAGCAACTGGTCCTCATAATGTGTGGCACACCCTGAAGCAAGGCAACAGCCCTGTGTCCACAGTAGGCACAGGTTTACACCGAGAGTCTTGTGTCCTGGGGGACCTCTAGACTGATGTCCAAGACCTGGACTGGAGGACTCAGAGACTATGCAGCCTTCCCCAGCAGCTGGAGAGAAGGTTCTGGAAACTGAAGCTGGGGCCCAGGAGTCACCTGTCAGTATGACAGCCCTCTGTCTTGGAGTGGACGCCCATGGCCCCTAAGGCTCATGCAGTATCCTGGTCATCCTGGCCCCCACCCTACCCCTCCCACCAGTGGAACAATTCCCATCCCACCAGGGGTCCTGTCCCCTGAGAGCCTTGCACTCACTCTGTAGCATCACTTGTAACCCCTTCCAGGAAGCAGGGAACACTAGTTATACACATAGTCACCTTCCAAGGCTGGAGCTGGGCACCCTGACTGGGGGTGGGAGGGCTGCCTGCAGGACTGGGGCCAGTGGGGACAAGGACAGGATAAGGATGCTCGCAAGGGGGCTCCAGGCATGGCTGCCCCACAGGCCTGTCCCTTTCTGCTCCTCTCTGTGCATACAATGGGTAGTGAATGGTGCCCCCCAAAGTCTGTACACCCAAGTCTTGGCCCTGGGCTACTGAGCATGACCTGGCCTGAGGACAGGGCTGCTGCAGATGCGGCCACTGGAGGGCACCTGGAGTGGGCACTCCCACTGGAACATCTGGACTCAGAGCCTAGGATGTCATACAGGCTGGGAGGGCCTGGGACTATGGCGGGCAGGGTGCAGGGAGGGGCACTGTGTCAAGGGCAGGCAAAGTCCACCTTCCCAGAGGGACCCAGAGAGCCCCAGCGGAGGCCCAGTCCCCAAGATTATCATCCCTTCCCACTGCCATGAGGGGGAGGAGGCTGTGGAGAAGAGGGGATCCCCAGGAAAGGTCCTGGAAGGGTTCATCCCCCTCCTGGCCCCTCCTCTTCTGCTTCCTGTGGCCCATACCTTGAGGAGCTCCCCTCTGCCATGCCCCGGGCCCTGCATCCTGCCTTGGAGCCAGCTGACCGCGGACTCTGGAACCCCAGACAAAACCCACCTTCCCTTCTTTTGAGAAGTATTGAGTCCTGTGCTCTCAGGAAGTGCCCCAGACATGCCCAAGCACATCCCCCCCATAGCTCCCCATGTCTGCCTTTCTCTCCTGCAAGGCCCCTGGACCCCAGGAGCCCTGGCTCAGCTCCATAGCCGCACCATTTCCACAGGGCCTCCTCCTGGTGGCACTGTGTCACCACCCAGGAAACACAGATGCCATGTGCCCCCCCCCCTGCCCTCCCAAAAGCCATGTGGGTCTCAGGGCAGTGGGGGGCAGACAGTGCCAGTGTGCACAATTTGAGGGACACTGGCCTCCTCACCCAGTGGAGCCAGCTGGCGCTAGCAGGTCCCAGGGTGAGCTCGGAGTGGCCCAGCCCCCCACCCAGCGAAAGCTTGGCTTCACCCCAGGCAGTCAGGGAGGTGGTGGAGAGCAAGCCAGGAAACCCCATTCTGGGTGGGGCAGCCCCAAGGCCTGAGTGGGAGCTAGAGGGAGACAAGGCCTGAATGAGAAGTCTGCTTCCCCCAACCCCCTCCCAAGCTCTCCTCCTGGCCTGGCAGCCCATGGAAAGGAGGAGCAGGCCCACAGCTGAAATGCTAACTTCCTAGGGAAATCAGTCCAAAGGAGACCTCCAAACAGTGGCCTGGAACAGAAACTTCCCAAGAGGGGCCTTCTTCCTGAGGCGCTTACTCCTCTGCACACGGGCACTGCCACACAAGGTGGCAAGGTTCAGTCCTTTTCTGCTCCTATTATCCCCTTTACTTAAGCTTGTTTGTTTTGAGATAGGATCTCACTATGCTGCCCAGGCTGGTCTTAAACTGCTGGGCTCAAGCGATCCTCCTGCCTCGGCCTCCCCAGGAGCTAGACTACAGGCTTGTGTCTCCACACCTTGTCCTTTCCTTGCACTTGGGCCTTGAGAAGAAGGTAAGAGACCCCAGCCCCAGGAGGAAGGGTCAGTGGGCACTGCTCAGTGCCCTCCCCACCCCGCCAAGCCAGGGATGGTAGGAACCCAGGGAGGAGACCAGACATCTGGCCTCTCTGGCTTTGTGGGGGTGACATCCCATCTTCATCAAGGTCCCATGGAAAGCCCCATCAGGGGCTGGGGAGGTGGTTTGGTGGTCTAAGTGGCTGCCTGACAAGCCGAAGGCCCCAGGTTCGATCGCTGGTACCGCATGCCGGGCTGGCTCCAGAACCCGGGGTGCATTGTGTGGCCCCAAACGGGATGTGGTGGTGCATGCCTGTAATCTCAGCGCTGGGGAGGCTGAGGCTAGAGGATCACTACGAGTCTGAGCTGTGCAGTGGGACCCTGTACCAAATCAATAAACAACATTTTGTTTTAAAGAAGAAGCCCCATCAGCAGCACGGCGGCCCTTCCTTCTCTGGCAGGAGGGAGCAGAGGTGGGGACCTCTCTGCCCGTTGGTAAACCCCGCCCTCTCACCCCTGCCTGCGCCTGCACCTGCCTGCGCCCTCCTCCAGCACAGGCCCGGACCCCATGTCCTGTGCGCGGGTGCAGCCCTCGTCCCCAGTCCCGAGAGCAGTGTCCGCTGCGCTGCTGATCGTGGGCTGCCCCCAGCGTAATTGAGCCCCGGGATGAGGAGGACGGCAAAGGTGCCAGCGGCCACCGCCAGCCTCCCTTCTGCCACCGGTCAGAGCCGATTCCTCCCGGAGCTTAGGCGGAGCCCAGCACCCCGGGCGCCACCTGCAGGCGGTTTGTGGAACTGGGTGGTGACACATTGCTCCTGGCGACCCGGCATCCCACAGCCACAGCCGGGGGCATTTGTCCCCCTTCAAGGTCCGATTACCCAGGAATGAAGGGCTCAGGGAGATGAGTCGGAAGTGGGGGCGACCCTCACTCGGTAATGAAGAGGCTTCCTGCTCGCACTAAGGCGCCCTAAAGCATCACCGCAGGCCGAGGTCCCGGCTCTGCAACCCCAGGTCTGCCGCAGCGCGCCTGACTCGTCCTCCCACTCCGAATTCCTGTGCCGACTAAACGCCTGCAGGGGACCGTGTCCAGGCTGGCCGCTTACGAGGACGTCCCGCCAGGGATGGAAATCCGCTGGCTTCTCAATGCGACCCTTCTCTAGCCTGTGAAGCTCCCTCCCGACACGTGGGGTCACCCCAAAGGAGAGACTGGAGGAGACTGAGGGCACTTCCGCCCCAGGCCGCCTTGCAAGAGGGGACACGGGAGGTCACCAGCGCCCACTCCCCAGCCAGCGCCCAGGCAGGAGGGGCAGTGGGTGCCTAGGCAGAGTTCAAGCTCAGTGGGGTAATTCCAAGATGGGGAGGGGGCTCTCACTGGCTTCAGCGGCGTCCGTAAGGGAGCGGGGTCCACAGCTGGGGCACGGTCTCCAGACTGCGGGGTGCCCTGCCACTCAGTGCAGCCCTGGGCCCCAGCCTCAGCCCTGCGCCGTTCTTGCCACCTCAAGGTCTCCAAATCCGGCGCCATCCCAGCCTTTGTCTGCAGTGGGCTTGGCGTCCTTAGGAGACGCTGACACCCTGCCGGCCAAGGCTCTGCGGCCCAGAGCTGTCCTTAGCCTCCCTGGGCTGTGCGGCTACTACAGACAGGACTGCTTTGAAGGGGAGGTGGCCCCTTCCCCAGTCCGGGAGAAGAGGGGAAGGAGGGAAGAGGCCAAAACTCCTGAGGGCTGCGGGAGACAGTCGCAGAGGCTGGAGCGCCAGGTCCCCCTGCATGGACCTCACTGGGCTTAGCTGCGCCTGCCCCCAGCACCCCAAGTGCCCGCTGCTGTGATATCTGGAGGACCTGGCATCCTTGACCCTTCCCCAGCTGTCCCACTGCGGTGGGATCTGTACTTCCAGGAGCGGACAGCTGGTCTCTAAGGGGAGGGCAGGGGAGGGTACCATGTGCTCCCTCACGTGAGGTTTCCATAGCACTCACGAGAGCCCTGTGCGGCACAGGGGCAGACTGTGAAGGAAAAGCCACAGTCCAGGCGTGGAGGCACGAGCAGACTGGCACCTGCCATGCCCTCTGCTCCAGGAACTCACTGGCCCTGGGTGAGCAGAGACCACGCTTCCCAAGTGAACTGTCCCCCACCGCTGTGGGGCCCTCTCACGTGCCAGGGACTCCTACCCGCTGCCAAGCTTGCCATGTGGGGCTTCAGCACCAACAGGGCTGCAGGCTGCACACATGAGATAAGAAAGCACCCCAGAAAGAGGAGCCAGACTCCCACCAAGCTCACCCTGGGCCACCAAGCGCATCCCCTCTCCCAGTGGGGCTGGCTTCACCCTGCCCTCTGAACAGAGCCTTCCAGCCAGCAGGCAGGCTAGGAAACCCCGTGCGGGACCCCACAGGCTGGGCCCTCCTCGGGCACAGGACCTCCTCCAGTCTGTGTCCTGATGCCACAAGGACTGTGGGCACTGGCCCGGCCTGCTCAGAGCAGACCTAGGCAGCTCGCTCTGCGTCCACCCCTGCAGTGACCCCAGCCACAGAGCCATCACGGGGCAGCAAGGACAGGAAGCTGGTCAGCGCCAACCCAGAAGGGAAGAAGCAGAACCGCGGAGGCAACCCTGTCCCTACCCCTCTCCTGCGCCTGGGCAGCAGGGGCCTCTTAAGATGCTGGAGCTCAGGATCAGTGGCTTTTGGTAAGTCCCAGCCCCTGGTCGAGTCCATTTCCTATCGTCCAGCTGTCTCTTGGACTAGAGCTGTGTCCTAAATAGCTGACTCCAACGGTGACCCCGAGGATAATGTACCCCTTTTCACTATGTTCATATCACTGTGCTGAGTGGCCCAAGCCTCAGTTTCCTTGTCTGGAGAATGGGTACAGTAATGGCCAATGCCACTCAGGGCTGTGATCAGAACCAGCTGATCTCAGGGAGGTTGCAGTTAGTGGCAGGGCACTGGAGAGCACAGCCTGAGCCTGGCAGCACCTGAGTCCCTGTGGCAGGCAGGCTCCGGGGGACACTGGGCTCTAGGAGGACCAGCCTCGCCAGGTTGGTGCAGCGACTGTGTGCCTGGTACAGTGCTGGCTCCTCCACTGCTGACCCTGCCCTGCCAACCTGTGTTTCAAATGCCCATTCTCTGGTGCTGCATTCAAGGTGTAACTGGTCACGTGGCCAAGAGCAGCACCGTGGTGGGAGCTCCTTCCTGTGAAAGGCAGACCCAGCAGCCTCTTCTAGGACCCCAACAGGACCGTGGTGACATTCACTGACTCATGCTCCCCCACCCCAAAAGCTTTGGGGTACACAGGACCCAGAGGTCCACGGGGGGGGGGTGTGTGGGAGACCCCAGTAACTGAGCTGGAGGGGTGAGCCCAGTTGGCCAATACCTTTTCCCACCCTGCAAAGCCTTGCTGGGCCCAACCTGGCCCAGTGTGCCCACCTCAGCCCATGGCACAACCAAGACACGGCTGTGGTCCCAGAACCTGGCATGGACTGGAGGCTGGGATCCAGGTCGCCCTCCCCACACAGATCTGGCTGCCTGCTCCCCAACCCTGCCAGCCTCTGTGCCCCTGGGGCAGGATGTCCCTTCCTCTCACTGGTCTTCTGGGGCCATTTTCTGGGTTTCTCTGAGTTTAGTGTCTCCAGGAAGGAGATCCACCGGCGGGGCAGCGCTCCCCTGCACCCTGCCCCTCGCATTCCCAGCCCTTAGGGCAGCAGGGACTCCTGGGGCCCCAGAACCCAGTGGAGACCCGACAAGGCTGCGTCCGGCGGGAGCCCTCGGAACAGACAGTGTTCTGGGACCCAGCGCCCATGCAGAGGCCTCCGTTCTGGGAGCCGCAGAGCCAGGCAGAGCGGGGGAGTCGGAGTTCCCGGCTCAGAGAGGAGCCACAAACTCCCGCTGGTTCCCACCTGGCCCTTCCCTCTCCAGCCCTGTCTGTCCGCTACCGTCTTGTCCTGCCAGCCCCACAGGACCCCGATGTCCTGGTGTCCGGGGCCACACGTGGCCGCCCGCCACTCAGCCTCCCGGGCGTCTCCATCAAGATTGTGGCCTGTCCCCTGCGGCCCCAAGGACGAGTGTCCTCCAGGCCCAGGCCTTCCGTGGGCGGTGCTAACAGGGTTTCAGCCGCGGGCCGGCAGGCTGATCTGGCCCTGAGGTGCTCCCTCTGTCTTCCTCAGGTGGAGAAATGACGCTCAGCGTGGAGCGGGCTCTTTCCCGCCAGCAAAGGTGGCCGAGGGCGGCGGGACCCACGCTAGGCTCCGCGTGGGCAGCAGGCTCGCCCGGCCCCTCGCTGAGCTTGTGCCGCCCTCCGCTGTCGCGCGGGCCTGCGGGCGGCGTGGACACCGTCCGTGCGCGATAAGGCCGGATCTTCATCCCCGTCACCCGCCTTTGCTTCTCCCCACAGGAGGCCACGCGTGCCTCAGGTCTGGTCCCCAGCTCTGCGCGCCGCGTCCGCCCCGCCCCCAGCCCCGCCGCCCCAAGTCCTACCTGGGCCTTCGAGCCCCGCGCTTTGCGCTCCGCCGCCGCTGCGGCCGCAGCCTGCGCCTGGCCTCTGGGAGCCACACCCCGCTCCCAGCGGGGCCGGGAGGCAGGGCGCCCCAAGCCCAGCCCAGCCCAGCCCCTCCCTCCGCTTCTGCTTGCTTAACCTTCTCACCGGGCGGTGACCTGTGCCCAGCTGGCGCCGACCTGGGGTTAGATCGAGGAAGGGGCGCCTCCGGCTCAGACAGCAGAGACCCTCCCGTCCGCTACCCTCCCCAGGTCGGGCTATCAGGGAAGCTACCCGGCCCCTCCCGGCTTTGACACCTGGGGACCAAGCCCCGCCCCGGTTTAGGCTCCGTGAAAATGGAAATGAGGGTTTTGTTCGAAAAGAATCCCGAGCCAGGTGCTGGCCCAGCCTCCCAGCACTCCACTAGGCCGAGGCAGGAGATGCAAAGTTCCAGCCCAGCCTGGCAACTCAGTGACTTAGCAGGACCCTGTCATAAAAACAAGAGGGGTGAGCTCAGGGCAAGGCCCTGCCCCCAGCACTAGGGGGAAGCAGGGAGGAGGGTAGTATGGTGGCCGCATGATGGCTGGTTCTATGTCCCAGGGGACCTGCGCGATCTGCCCCGGGTCCCTGAAGGGGCCTGGGCACTGACTGCATGGGGTACCTCTGGCCATGGTGAGGGGTGGGATCAAGCCTCGGTGGTGGAGGCCTCCCTGATGGGATGTCCCGGTTCTGGCTGGGCCCAGCCCCCACCCTCACCCTCCCAGTCCCCCACCCCCGCTGTGAAGACCCTCAGGTTGTGACCCAGGGAGGTCACTGTGCAGGGGACCCAGACCCTGCCTGATGTCCCTGGAGATGGTGCCCGGTTCCAGAAGCTCAGGTCTCTGGACTCAGGGACAGAGCTGGCCCCTTTGTGAGGAAGCCCCTGCTGTGTAGGGTGGGCTGTGCCCCAGAAAATACTTCTCTGCAAGGAGAGAACTCCGCGGGCAGCTCAGGGGACGGCCTGGCCCTGCCTGTAAGGGCCCTAGCCCTGGCGTGGGTGCTGTTCTGTGCCTGGCTGAGGAGCAGGGCTGGCAGGAGCCCAGCACCCACGTGGGCTTGGCATCCCACAGTGGGGTCTCTTCCCTGAAGCCCAGAGAGGCCCCGCAGCGGAAGGAAGAGGTGGAGCTTGAGTGCGGGCCTGGAGCACCCTCTGCCGCCAGCCCCGGGAACATGTATGGGTGTAGGCGCAAGCACTCTGCGCTCGGTGATTAAAACACAGAGTGTTTTAAAGAAATGGCCGTCCCAGAAGATGCGAACCCAAATCCATTTTCTTCAAGCTCCAATTGATTTCTCTTCCAGAGCGCCTGCATTACATGAGGGTCAGCTCCGAAGGTCAGCTGGTTTAAATAGAATCGAGTCCGGGAAAAACACATCAAGGGCAGGCAGCCCAGGTTCGAGTCCCCAGGGAGGCCAGCAGCAGTGCTGAGTAGCTCTGGGGAGACTGGGGACTGCGGAGCAGCTCTTTGGGGCACTGGTCTCGGGGAGACCACTTCTGCCAGGGAAAACGGGGTCCTCTGCCCAGGAGGCCCCAGTTACTGGTGTAGATCTGGGAGCTGGGTGGCCCCTAAGCCTTTGTGTTCTGCGAGCAAAAGCCCAGGCACCTTCCTGCCTCCCTCCCTCTCCTTCTCTTTTCTCTCTCTTTCCCAACTCGGCCTTTGATGAGTGCCCTGCCCTGCCTGCTACAGAGTGTCACCATCAATGAGCAGGAGATAATTTTGGAAATGCAGAGGCAGAGTCCCAGAGGGCGGCATGATTTGCCCAGGGGACCCAGCAAGCAGGCAGCCTGGCTCCTGTTCAGAGCCTGACTGAGCTGGTTCGCACCTCTGCACCCCTGGTGCCAGGCATGGCCACAGAGCCCTCCCTCTGGGGCCTGGGAGACCCCTGCCATGGTCTCTCCTGACACTGCCATGGTGCCATGTGGGGATTCTCCAGCCTCCTGGGCTGCATCAGCTGCCCTGCTGTGCGCCATGAGGGCCCTGGGCACCCATCCCACCCCCTCTTGCCCACCCCCAGCCTGAGGCTGACCTGGTGCTACCTGGAGCCCTAAAGAACAGTCCAGGTCAGAAAGGCGTTGATCTGGGGAGGATGTGGAGGGCAGGTGCAGGTGTTGGGTGGACGAACAGGATGTGTGTGGAGGCTCCCAGGAGCTAGACAGCCTGAGGAAGGAGGGGGTGCCATCCCCCGCTCTCCCAGCTCTGTGTTTCCCACACGGGATCCTACAGCCCAGGAGAAATAGCAGCCAGATTGCTGTCAGAGAGCCATGTTGGCTCTAGGTTGCAGATCAGCATGTTTGTCTGCGATCGGGATGGTAAATCTTTCCTGTCTGTATAGGTGGTAACAAGGCAGGCCCGCTGCTAGGCTGAGCGCTCACAGGAGGCTGAGGCTGTGGCCGGGGTTCGCCTAGGTGCCCACTGCCACCGTTTAAGGTGTGTGCTTTCATTTTCCCCAGCACAGGGGGTGAACCCAGGGCACACAATCTCCCCTCACCCCAAGGAAGGGGACCCCAGGTCTGCCAGGCCTGATGGGATGCTCCTGCCCCCCGGGTTAGGGGGGAGCTCAGCAAAGGCCTGAGGAGCACTGCAGACTGTGGGAGGAGAGTTCAAAGCTCCAGTGGAAGTTGCCCGAGGCAGGCAGGGGCTGCAGGCTGGGCCTCGGCCTCACCTGTGAGCCTAGACCACGGGGGCCCCCGACAGCGACGGCCAGGTCCTCAAGGTGTTCTGTGGAACGTTAGGCTGTCCTGCCGTTCAGAAAACAGAGGCCCACGGTCCCTGAGCCAGGAGATGCGGCACGGGCTGGAGATGTCTGAGAGGAGGCGCAGGTGCCCTGAGCCGAGGGACGGGGGCACTGCTCCGCTCAGCCCTGGGAGGGGGACCCCAGACCTCCCGGAGGCCACTCTCTGAGGGGAGGGAGGTGGTGCCTGGGCTGGAGGCCACTGTCAGGGTGACAGCCCCACCCAGACGGTCCCTCTAGACTGTCCCTCTGGCACCTGGAGGCAGTGCCCTGCTGGGGAGCAATAGGGTACAGAGCCCGCTGGGCACAGAGGGGTCATGCCAGCCGCTGGTGTGGGTGCAGCCAGGAACTCAGCCTAAGAATCAGCCCAGGGCCACACCAGGGTGCCCGGGGGGACAGCCTAGAGGCTTGTCTCTGCCTCCAAACCCACACTTTGAAATTCTCACGCTGCAGTCCTGGGTGGTGTGGCTCTGGGACCCCCAGGAAGGCAGTGAGAGGCTGGAGTCGCAGTCCCAGCAGCCATGGCAGGAGCCTGGTGACTGGGTCCCTTGGGGCCCTCCAGCGAGGATCTGGTGTTGCAGAACAGGAGAAGGAAGACAAGAGGCTGATTGTCCCCCGAGCAACGGCCCCACATGGGCCACGGCCACTATCACATCTACTGCCTGAGAGCAGCACAGACCAGGGAGCTCTACTGCTCCCTGGCAGCAGAGCCAGGAAGCGTGGGCTGTCCCTCAGTGACAGAGCAGGGAACGTCCACGTGCATTTACACAAGCATGCACGCGCGCGTGCACACACACACACACACACACACACACACACACACACACACACCTGAGTCCTCGGGGCAACCCCAAGGTGGCTCGGCTATGGTAATGTCCACTTCACCGACAAGGAAGTAGAGGCTCAGAGAGGGCCAGCGACTCTCCCCAGGCCACACAGCTCTGGTAGGCGTGTAGCCAGGACTTAAGGTGAACAGGCTGCCTGCAGGGACCGTGCCTGGGCAGGATGGCTAGGGTGTGAAGGGCTGGTCAGAGACAGAGCTCTGTCAGTCGGGGCCAGGACACAGGCTAGTGGGGTGACTTGGAAAGTCCTGCTGTCAGCCTGGCAGTAGTCCAGGCTGTGGTCCCCCCTGTGGAAAGAACTTGAGCAGCCCCTTCCCTGCCCTAGAGACCCCGCCAGGCTGGGGGGGGGTCATCCTTGGGAAGGCGTGGAGGGGGCGCTGTGGGCCAGGCCTCCTGCCAGCCGTGAGAGCTGCTGTCTCACAGGGCTGCCATCCAGAGTGAAGACTGTGGGGCTTGCCTGGCACCCACACAGCCTGGCACCCACATAGCCTGGCCCACCTGCCCCCACCTGCCTTGCTAGCCCCACCCTTGGTGGTCACCGGCTACCTATGGAGTGTCCAGGCCATGCTTGCATCTCTGAGGGGTGCTGGGAGGAGCAGAGTCTAGGGTGTCATGCCCACATCCCTGCCCCGCAGCCCCACGTGCAGTGGCGATGGAGCCCACAGGAGCCACACTGCACTCTGGGTAGAGCTGCCCACCTCAAAGCTCAGCGGCTGCTGCCCTGCACCCCGTGCCTGCTGCTCCCCTCGGCCCTTCCCTCTTCCCTTCTCCCCTTCTTCCTTCCACTTGCTTTGAATGCTCTTGTTCACCCAAGGCGTCTACGTCAATCACTCTTGGCTCTAAAGGCTCCCAAGGGACTCCACGTGCCAGCCCTGGCCGGCACCACCCTGCATGCTGTGTGGGCCCCTGGCCAGCCCCTCCTTCCAGCTCCCCCACCCCATCGTTCACATCAGCCCATGGGTCCCTCCTCCAGGACCCCGTGAGCTCCTGCTCCTTAGTGTCACTCGGTGGATGTCCAACTCCCTCCTGGACACAAACCCTGCTAGGGACAAGGACAGTCCTGCTAGGCCCCTGTGTCCCCAGCACTTTCTGACCCAGGAAAGTCTAGGGGAGGGTGTGAGGAACAGAGACCCAGGACGGCCTCCTTCTGGCCCTGCTGCCCAGTGCGCTGCTGTCCTCTGCACTCAAGGCCTTTGCTGGGGTCCTCCCAGGAGGGTGGACATGGGGTGGCAATCTGGCACCAGCCGATCCAGAAAGACCTAGCTAGAGCCCTAAAGAGAGCTGGGTGTGGTGGTGCACGCTTCTGATCCCAGCCCCGGGGAGGCTGAAGCAGGAGGGCGTCATGTTGAAGGCCACCCAGGCTGCAGAGAGACCTTGTCTCAAACAGCCACGCAGTGTGCTGGAAGGCATTTGCACACAGCGGGACCAAGGAGGAGGAGCAGCAGGCAGCCCAGTGAAGGACGGACCTGCAGCTCCCTGCTGTGTTGCTTACCAGACCCCCACGACGCCCTGACCCCCCTCAGCACCCCTTCTTGGATGAGACCCACCCACTCTCACTCCCACATTCAGGCCTGTTATTTTCCAAGATGTTGCCACCCCCATGGCTGAGCCTCAGTTTCCCCATATGTACAGCACAGTTCTTGTCCTGAGGGTGGGCAGGAACGGAAGGGAAGGTGGGTGGGGACGGAGGTTGGCTTGGGGCCTGCTGCAGGTGCTTCCTGGAGGCGCTGTCACATCAACAACACAAGTTTGTCCTCTGGCGTTCCTAGAGCGTGTGGGTCCTAGAACCCTGGTGTGGCAGGGTCCCCAGCTCCTCGATGCAGCAGCAAGATCCACAGCCTCACCCCCAGTGTCACCAAGCACCTGGACCACAGCTGTCCCCTCCC
Organism: Capromys pilorides; assembly: GCA_004027915.1. Lineage (NCBI taxonomy): Eukaryota > Metazoa > Chordata > Mammalia > Rodentia > Capromyidae > Capromys > Capromys pilorides. Next base: position 88,775 of record PVKN010000028.1, on the reverse strand, counting down.
GTTGTCCTCAGGACCATTGGGGTAGCCGGTCCTTCTTGGTTTCTGCATGCTCTCTCTCTCTCTCTCTCTCTCTCTCTCTCTCTCTCTCTCTCTCTCTGTCTCCCTCCCTCTCTCTCTTTCTTTCTGTCTCTCTGTCTCTGTCTCTCTCTCCCTCCCTCCCTCTCTCCCTCCCTCCCTCTCTCTCTCCCTCCCTCTCTCTCTGTCTCTCTCTGTCTCTATCTCTCTCTGTCTCTCTGTCTGTCTGTCTCTCTGTCTGTCTCTCTCTTTCTCTGGCTCTAGCCCTCCTGCTTCCTCTCCAGGGACCCTGTCACCCCCTGGGTCCCTATGGGTGGCCCAGGATAACCTCCCCACCTCAAGATCCCTTGACCAGTCATCCTGATGACCAAGTGTCTACCTCTTGGTTCAGAAGACCCTCCCGGAGTTAGCATGTACCACGGACCGGGGCTGTGGCTGTGGCTCCGGCCTGCTCCCTGCCCCCACTCCTCTGGCACAGCTCCTCACACTGCTTCCCGGTCACCATACACTGCGCATCTCTGCTCCACCATAGCCTTTGGCCATGATGTTCCTGCCTTGGAGCCAGCTCGCCATGGGCTGGGTCTCCTGGAACCGTGAGCCACGCTCCCCTTCTTTATACTGTGGGTGCTGGGTGTGGTGTCCCAGTGACAGGACAGTTAAGCGACTTACCCCTTGACCTTGCCATGCCTGCAGAGCCCCTTGTGCTGGTGAGGGTCTCACATACACAGGCTGGTCATTAGGCCGTGGGCACCTTTGTGGAGCTCTGCATCTGACCACAGCTGAGCAGCTTAGAGTGGCTGAGGTGGGAACTTGTGGGGTCAGCTTCTCCCTCCTCCCTCGTGGAGATGGAGCGACACCCAGCCTCAAGTCCCCAGCCTGCAGGAGCCCTCAGTTTCGGTGCCCAGTACCCTGCAGCTGCTGACCCCTAGATGGCAGTCCGACCTCGGGGTGTGATGGTGGGTGGTGCCAGGAGTGGCTGGATGGGGGCGCGTCGAAGCCCTGGGGGGCAGGTGGGTGTGGAGCCGTCGCGGCTCTGAGATGCTGAGCAGAGCTGCCTCCACAGCATCTTCAAGCGATTATGGCAGGAATGGGGCACAGATGGTCCCGCCTGCCAGCAGCCAGGAGGGCAGCAGCTGCGTGGTCCCAGAAGCGGCTGGGCAGAGGGCAGGCGGCAAGGTGGTGCCTGGCAGGATTTGGGGACGGACTGTGCCTGGGGGAGGCTGCCTGACTGGCCCTGGTGGGCCCCATCTCGAAGACCTAGCTCGTAGCTTCCCTTCACACGAGAGAGCAGAGACCCAGTCCTGCCCGGCCCGCCTCCCTCCCCTGGTGTTCCTTCGGGGCTGAAGGGAGGCAGCCAGCAGGTCCCTATCCCAGGAAGCAGGAAGCCCAGGAGCTCCTAACTGTCAGGGTGGGAAAAAGGGACTGGGCATTAGAGAGCCACCCTGGACAGGCCTGGAGGGGACAGTGACAGGGCTGTGATTCCCCCTGCCAACAAACCATTGCGTGCACGTGCTGGGGAAGGCGCGGCCGGGTCCGGGCGAGTGCCTCCGCTTGGGCAGCTCTGTGGTCAGTAAGGGCAGCGGGGATGAAGCCGCCAGTGTGGGGAGAGGCCCTGGCCTTCGGAGGAGGGGCACGGAGGCCAACGAGTCCCTGCTGTGCCCTGGGCGCAGGTGGAGGTCCAGATCCAGATGCCGGTGCAGCCCCACGCTCCGGCCACCAGGGAGCGCTAGGACGACTCTGGGGGCGGACGCGCAGCGCCCCGAGAGCCGGCTCGACTCTAATCTACTAAGACAGTTTGGAGCTTTTCAATAAAGCACATGAGAAAGCGCAGACCCGGGTTTACTTGACATCAAAGGTGCCTCGTTGTCAACTTTCGATTTATCTCTTAAGGAGCGGAGGAAAAAACCTCGGAGAAAATGGTCGGAATGTGAGACAAAGGCGGGCAAGGTGAGGCAGGCCACGGAGCGCAGGGGTGCCGCGCGGCGCCGAACTGCACAGAAAGGAGCGGCTGCCCAAGGACTGGGGGGCGTGGGAGGCGCGACAGTAGGTCCCGCGCAAGCGCTGGGACAGACCTGGCACTTATTTTGTGGTTCTCTAACGAGTACCTTCTAAGCCACAGGTTGTGGACGTGGAGCCGAGAGTGTGCTGCGGAGGGGTGGGCGTGCGCCCCACAGAGCAGGCGGAGAAGGTGATTTCACACCCTGGGCTCACGCAGGGCAATAGAGGATCAGACCCACAAAAATGCCGGGAAGAGTAGCCGAAATCTCATTTTTATTACCTGCCAGACAGTTAATAACAATCAGATGTTGGCTCTTCTGGACAGTTCTGTCTGTGTTGTTTGTCAGTGTTGAAGAATGTGTCAGCGCCGTGGTGCTGCTCACACGGGAATGTGCACCTTTGTTCTTGGATTCACGCTCAGTGGTATTCATTTTCATCTTTAAAGGGTCCACGCGGCCGTGGCTGTGACTGTGGCTGTGGCTGTGGCTGTGCCCGTGGCCATGCATTTTCCTGGGGGCATCCAGTGGCCCCTCCTCCCTCTGCTGTGTTCTTGGGCTGAGTCTGAACAACACCCCCCCCCTTGTCAGGCACCTATTGCCACCCCTTTTGTTTTTGTGGTACTAGAGATTGTCCCAGGGCCTTCCCACGAGCTGTGTCCCCATCCCATTTGTTTTCTGTTGCTTGTTTTGAGGCGGAGTCTCACTAGGTCATGAAGGTGCCCTGGCAGGACCTGAACTCGAAGTGTTCCTGCCTCAGCCTCCCAGAGTTCTGGGGTGACAGGTGTGTACTGTCACACCTACAGATCATCCCTGGTTTACTTTGCCTCCCGGCGTGGCTGGCTAGGCTCCTGCTTGTCTCTGAGCTCCAAATGCAGGAGCCGGATGTGCCACAGCCCAGGTTATGTGGCTGCACAAGGCTCTGTGCTGCGCAGAAAAGTGACCCCCACTTAGGGTGCCCGGGGTGTGGCTCGTGTCCTGCACCATACTGAACCCCACGGGGGGTCTCGGAGATGAGAAGTAAGGCACAGGGTGGAACAATACCACCACCCCCCAGGGCCACGAGCTCAGCGACCTTGTCCATAGCCACAGTGCGGGGTGTCCTAGGCTGGACCTGGTGGCAGTGGAGGGCAAGAGCTCAGGAGCCCTGCAGAGCCACTGTCCCTCTATAGGCCAGCCACTCAGGAGCCTGTCCTCCAAAGCTGGGGAGACAGGGCCTGACCGGGGTGTCGACCAGAAGATGCCCCAGAGGCCCACACCCCAGGCCCCAGGGCCTGCGAGTGTTGCCTTATTTGATCCTTACTTATTGATTAAGGCATAGGGACCCTGGAGCTGGGAGCCTCTAACCAGGGACCCCCAGAGCCCAGGAGCTGAGGGAGTAGATGAGCCCCCTGGGGCCCTGGAGAGAGTGTGACCCGCCCTCTAACAGCTTGATTTCTGTCCAGTGGTGCAGCGCTCAGCCCCTGGCTCTTGGCTCCTGGTCCCTGGCCCTGGAACAGAACATGTGACCTTGCTCCCAGCGGCCTGCTTGGTGCGGACGCAGCTGCCATCATCTGGTTCCACGGGGGAAGCGCACCCTTCCCCTGCTGCAGGCCTTGGCTCGGCTTTCTGGGTATCTAAGCCAAGAAAAGGAAGAGGAGAAATGGGAAGGGATGGGGGTGGACAGGGCGATGAGGGGAGAAGACGCATGCATGAGTTGTGTGGCTTAGATACCAGATGGGCTGCACTCTGCCTGTTCCCCTCCAGGAGCAGGTTGGGGTGCGAACCCCATTGCAAGGAGGCAGCTTCCTGCCTGGAGGAGGGGGACACCTCTACTTTTCCAGCAGAGGGGAAGGGGAGGAGGAAGGGTCCCTGCAGCCAGGCCTGGAGACACATGTGATCCCTCTGGTCCCTGGTGCACACTGACCACTGGCCAACAAGGTCATCAGTGACCACAGGAGTGGCCAGCACTGTCCCTCCACCGTGTGCCCTGAGTGTGGCTGTCTTTTGCCTGTGGCCTGGGCCACACAACCTCTCCAGCAAGCCCAGTCCCCCAGTCCTCTGTATCAGAATGTGACCCACCCTCATGAAGCTGCCACAAGGCCAGGAGTGAAGCCACCTAGAGGCACGTGGCATGCAGCAGGTCCCCAGGTGCCGCTCCGTGTCCAACCACAGCTGCATCGCCTGTGTCCAGCAGCCGCCTGGCCCTGTGGCAGCTGGAGCCCACAGCTCATCTGCTGCCCACGCCACCCCTGAGGAGCAGCTGTTCCTCATTACATCTGGGGGTGCTGACCGGCACTCAGAGGCAGCCCGTGATCTCAGCCCCGCTGCTGCTGGGAGGGCGAGGCCCGGCTGCCACAGAGCTGGGGCCTCCGATCCACGCAGGCAGCTGGGAGCCTGGTGGGGTGGCCGCGCCCAGGCGGAAGCAATCTCCATGCTTGGGATTCCTGTTACCCACTCCTGCCCGCCCTGTGGCAACCCAAAGCCTGCGATCCCCACCAGGACCCCTGAGCAGAAGCCGGAGGTGGGAGCTGAGGGGACCCGGGCACGCTGACTGTCAGGACCCCAGCATGCTTGCTCACGAGTCACGAAAGTGCTGTGGGGGAGCTGGGGAGACAGCTCGGTGGTCTGAACGCCTGCCTGGCAAGCACAGGGACCCGAGCTTGATCCCAGGTGCCACATGTTGTGCTGGCCTCAAAACGCCCGTAATCCCAGTGCTGGGGAGGCTGAGACAGGAGGGACACTAAGAGTCTGAGCTGCACAGCGAGACTCTGTACCAAATACGTACATACATAAAATTACAAATAAAAGGAAAGGTCCAGTGGCGTGACAAGAACAAGAAGGTGCTCACAGGGTGGCATCTGAGCCTCAAGCCCCAGACCCCCTTCCCGTGGCCCTGGTGCAGCTGGTGCCATTGGTGCTGCTCGTGGTACTCCTAGTCCGTGGCTGATCACAGCCCACTTGCATGCCTCTGAAGATGGGGAGCTCACTACTCCTGAGGGCACCCTGTGGGCGCTGCATACTTCCAATGTTCCCCAGGGGTGTCCCTGCACTGGCTCCAGCTGTGTCCTCAGGCATCACCCTGGCCCTAGAACCCTGAGGCCTCCTCTAGGTCCCCTTCTTCTGGCTGCACCTGGTTCTGCAGAGTGTGAGCCTGAAATCAGGCAGGAAGCCCTGTGCTTCCCATGGGGACTTAGCATGGAGATGCGCAAGCGATACACAGGGACTCCCCAGGCCGAGGGCCAGCATCACCAGACACGGGACAACCCACACGGTTATTCCCCTTTCACCCACTTGGGCATCCAGGCAGCTACCTGCTCTGGGTCCCACTGTGTGGCGGGCGAAGGCCTAGGGCGTGGCTTTCTTGGCTGAGGGGTACGGAGAGCAACAAGCACCACAAAGTGCCACCTCGCTATCCCTGAGTGAGCTGCCTGCTCTCACAGCGGCTTTAAGTGGTCTGCAGAACTTGCGCTGCGCAGGGGGTGGTGAGAGGCAGAACTCCACACCAGTGCTCCGTGCTCCCCAGGAGCCCTAGGCCCCCTCTCCTCAGCAGTCGCTGTGCCCAACCTCGGTCCCCACAGATGCTGGGCTCCACCAGCACAGGCGAGGGGCTGCGCAGAGGGGCGTGGTCCCCGGTCCTCACAGGGTCCTGCCTGAGCCCCAGAGTGTGGCCTGGGGTTATTAGCATGCCCCGAGTCCTGGGGGAGGGGAGGGCATGTTGGAGCAGGGCCGACTCACCTGGTGCCACGAAGCCCTTGTGAAGGGGAAGGGGAGACAGGAAGGCTGGATTGGGGTCGGGCTGGAGACAGCCGGGGCAGGACCAGGAGGCCTGGCCCTGTCCGCACCTCCAGAACTGGTGGGGCACGGACGAGTGCTATGTGGGTCTCTTCCGTGCTGCCTGGTCCTAGCTGCCCTGGCAAGGACACCCTGTCACAGGACCAGCATGACCAGACACTGGACAAGGAGTGTCCTGACCAAGAGGCCAACCAGGTGGCACAGCTCACCCACCCCTTCACATGGTGGCACCCAGGGACAAGTTCACAGCATGGTGCCGGATTTAAGACCCCTCTGTCCCTGGATATCTTCAGAGTGCCTGTCCCAGCCGTGTGAGGTGATGCACACCTATAATCCCAACCACCAGGAGGCTGAGGCAGGGGGATCACTGTGAGTTCAAGGCCATCCCTGGGCTGCATGGTGATACTGTCTAAACAAAGTTCCTGTCCCACACTTGCTGCTCCTATGCTGAGAGGTCTGCAGCCCAGGGGACAGGCACAGGAGCAGAGGGCTCTGCTCTGCCTGCCATCTGCCAAGAGGGCCTGGCAGCAGCTCCGATGTCCCATGCACGGAGGTCTCTGACTCCCGGGCGCTTGCACTTGAGTCTTCACCAAAGCCCCTGCCCCAGGACAGCACCAGAACCCACAAGAAGGTCCTGCTGACTCGCTGAGCGTGGGGCGACACAGAAAGGCATCGCCTGCCAGGAGGACCCTGCTCCCAGTCCCGTTCCAGTCTGTGCTGTGGCCCTGTGGGACTCAGGATGCTCTGTCCACTCCTCACCCCATCCCCGTTTGCTCCGTGGACCTCAGGTCTCCCGTGTCTCTGACCACAGCATCAGGGTGCCACCGCCCTGCATGCACAACAGAACTACCTCACCAAGCCCCAGGGGCAGCTTTGAGCAGGGCCCACTGCAAGATCCCCAAGTGACAGGGTATGGCCTCCTGTTTGTGCTTACTGGGGACAAGGGGGGACCTTGGCCCAGCACCTCAGGGCCAGGAGCTGGTGCTGAGGTTGTGGATCTTCTTGTCCCTGTATAGGCCCCAGAGCTGTGACAAGAGGTGGGTGGAGAGACACAGGTCCACTGTGCGGTGGCAGTGTCCAGGTGAGGTCGTGAGCTCAGCCCTGGAGGCGTGGGCTGTGGCCTTGGGATGCACAGGGCGGGGGCGGGTGCTGAGTCTGCGGCAGGCAGGGTGCCCCGTGGCCCGGGAGAGCAGGCTCGGCTGTGTAGCTTTGCCCAGGATGCAAGGCAGAAGAGCACAGGCTCGCTGCAGCGCGCAGCCCAGAGTTAGGGTCCCAGCAGGGACGAGCCATGGGCTCCCTCCAGGGCCAAGGGCCCCCTCCGCTGGGCTGGCCGGAGCCTGATGTCTCCCAGTGGCCCACAGCTCAGCCCGATGTGCCCAGGTCTTGGGAACCCCAGCCCTGAGAAGGCACAGAAGAGGAGCCGTGGCAGGCCAGGTACCCTGGTACTTGGGGCCCCCCTCCTGTTTGGGTGTGTGGGGTGGGAGAGGCCTTGGCGATCCCCAGGGAGCCCCCGCACTGGGGGCATAGCTGGCCAATGTCGCCCTCTGGTCTGGGCAGGGCTTGGGAACACAGGTGGGGAGGCCGAAGGGGACACGGTGGAGTTTTCTGGTCAGTGTGCCATGGTGCTTCCAGTCTGGCGCCCCGAGTCCGGGAAGACCCTGACTCTGCCACTGGCCAGAAGAGAGAAGTCCTGGCATTTTCTGTGAGAAACTTTCTAGTTAAACCGGCTCCCCCCCATGGGCTCTGGTGTCCAGGCAGGCAGGGCCTCATCCATGGCTGGCTCTCTCTCTGTCCTCTGTTTATTCTTTCACCAGCTTATGTGTACCTCGGTTTCCCATCTGTGACATGAGACGCATTTCTCACTCTGTCTGTCACCGGGATCAGCAGAGTGCGCCCATGGCTCTTGTCGGTGGCATCGGGGCCCTGTGTGGGTTTGGGGAACACCAGCACTGTGGTGGAATGCCTGCCAGTGGAGCTGGGGGCTCCCACCAAGCCCAAGACCCGCAGCCCAGGTGCAGTCTGCTGTGAGGGCTTGGGGGCGGTGTGCCTCGTTTGTTGGGGTGGCCAGCAGAGGGAGGCCCCAGGCAGCGGAGCTGCAGACCCAGAGGAGAGGAGAGGAAGAGACTGTCCCTTCCCCAGTGCCATGCTTGGGGGGGTCCCCACCCTCTGTGGTCTGCACTGTAGGGCCCCTGCAGAGGAAGCCTGCCAGAGACCGCTGGGTGGCAGCATGGACCGCAGGAAGAACGCAAAGCTCGTGGGTGGCGCAATGCTGCCACCCAGCGGGCGCCTTCAGATCGCACCCAGAGGGCCAGGCTCGGCACCTCTGCTGTGGGAGCTGGCACCGGGCTCTGGAGGAAGTGGGGTGGGCTGGGCCAGCACTCCTGACCTCGTGAAAGAGGACGGGCACATTCCAGAAACAAAACTGCACTGCTGTCTGAAACGCGGGTGTCACAAAGGGCCGGGTTTCCTCGGTGACTCCTGCCCACAGCTGCGCCATGTGGACCTCGATACATGTTTGCTCTGAATCCACCTGGACCCCTGGAGCTGCACCTCTTATCTGGCAACCCCAGCCTGAGCGGCTCTGACAAGAGGGTTTCCGGCTTAGGGGACATGCGGTGGGGTCTCCACTGTCCCTCCTCCCTGCTGGTGGGGCTGGAACTGCAGCAAGGTTGTGTAGCTGCTGGCCTCACCCTGTGAATTGGCTTCTGGCAGAGGGACTGGAAAGGGGACACGAGGGCCAGGAAGACCACAGTTCTCCCGATGCCGGGAGCCGAGCTCTGTAGAGGGCCCAAAGTGCAAAGGCCCCAGGGCTTTCTGGGGAGGGGAGGACCAGGTGACACTGGAGCAGTGTCTGTGGGCGTGGCCTAGCAGTGGGGGAGTGGGAGGAGCCTGCGATGCTCCCAAGGGGAGGCAGCAGAGCAGAATCAGAGAAAGGGCAGAGGGGCTACGAGAAGCCCTGGCGCAGCCATGGCCCGGCAGGGGAGCGGTGGGAGGTGGTGAGGGCCGGGCAAGTGGGGCTGAGCTGTGAGCTGCAGCCCTGAGGATTTTCTGATGGAGTCACTGGGCAGGGGACACGGATGCTCTGAGAGCGTGGAGACGGGCAGCCGAGGAGGAGAGGGACTGTAGTTCCTGGATGCCAGGGCCAGGCCGGAGACAGTGTGGGTGACAGCCAAGTCCCCGGCCTGAGTGCCAACACACCTACGTGGCAGCCCTGCTGCACCAAGTCCTTGCCAGTGGCCCTGCCATAGGCCTAGAGACTGTAGCCATGGCAACCATGCAAGTGTCCTGACCTCAGCTGGCCTCTCTGGGGAGAGGGTGAAGGGAGCAGGGAGGTGGCGTTAGATGGGCGCCCACGTCCTTCTTCACAGACAGGGAAACTGAGGTGGCCTGGAGGAGCTGCCAGCTGGCCCCAGGCTCCTCCCTTTCTCCTCAGCCGGCGTCCAGTTTCCCATGCTGCTGTGAGGACTGGCCCCTTGGTGCCTCGGTGGCTTGGGTGGGACAAGGCGAGGGACCCGTGGGCCGAGGTCCCACTGCAGCGCTCCGGCGGATTCGCCTGTCCAGCCAGCAGAGGCCACTGGGGCCCCTCACGTCCTCCTTCCAGCCTCCTCTTGTCCCTCCGTCTGGCCTCCTTTGCCACGTGGGTGACCCCAGTGATCACACGGGGCCTTGCGCGCCTGCACCTTCGCCTGGAGTCCTCGCCAGCACTCGCGGCGTCCCGCTGGGCTCAGATCTTCGGGTCACCTCCCGGCACACCCGTGAGCCTCCCATCCCCCGACTTTCCTCGCAGCGTGGACCACACCTGGACTAGGGAATACCTCCACGCTCAGGGCCTGGATCCCGCTGCAGGCTCTGTGATGAGTCCTGGGTGTGTGAGCTCTGTCCCGGCCCAGCGGCCACAGCGGAGGCCACGGAGGAGGCGTCCCTGGGGTCCCGGGAGCAGAAGCAGTAGGAGGTCTCTAGCACAGACCCCTGCCGCTCGCTCTAAGCTTCCTGTGAGCGCTGCAAGAGGGACGGGAAGCTGTCCCAAGTGCGAGGGAGGTGGCCTGGGACGCTGCCTTGGACGCTGCCAGGGGAGGGAGGGAGGGAGGGTTACAGCTGGGGTCTAGGATGCTCCCCAGTTGTGTTCACGGGTGTGGCTTCGGGAGCCACAGTGATTGGGTTATGGGGTGCTGCGCTGTGTTCAACAGTAGATTGTGAGTTTGAAGCCAAAGGTGGGATAGGAGGCGGGGCCTGATTGGAGGCGGTCCCGGGGGTGTGGCCTGGGAGCTCTGGCCCCTCCCCCAGTCCCGCCCTCCCGGGCCTCCTCGTCTCCACACCCCCCGGGCTGCTCTCTTCCACCTAGGCCTTTCACCTTGACCTCTTGTCTTGCAGCTCTGAGCCCAGACCACACCCCCTCTTCCTGTGGGACTGTGGTGTCGGGCACAGTGTCCCAGCATGGAAAGTGACTAAGACGAAGGAAAGTGGAAAGTGCACAGAGCCGCGGGGCTTTGAGCAACTGATCTATTGTTATAAACCACAGAGAGACTCAGTCACGCTGTCTCATTATGTGGCCCGCGCCCAGCCTCGCAGGCAGTATGGGCCGTGGGGGTGGCTGGAGGTGACGCGGCAAAGGCCCCGCAGGAAGCGGGTTGCTCTCCACCTCAGCTGCCTGCCGAGCAGAGCCATGCAAGCAGGCAGCTGAAGCAGAGCTCTGGATGCCTGTGCTCAGCAGTGGCAGGGCCACACTGGGCTACACTTTTTTTTTGGTGCCAGGACTTGAACTCACAACCTCGTGCTTGCCGGGCAGGCACTGTGCCACTGAGCTACATCCCCAGCCCACATGTCAGGCTATCCTGACAGCAAGGCCCTCAGTGGCCACAGCAGGCCACGCAGCAGCTGGGCGTGTCCCCGGACCTGTGATTCTCTTCTGTGAGGGCTGCCTGTGACAGGCTCTCTTCCCTTGCAGCTCCTTCTCCGGGAGCTCTGGGCTGGGCGCACACATGGTCACATCGCTGAGTCGCCGAGCAGAGCAGTGTGCAGGGCAGCGTCAGCTGGCCTTGGGACTGCTCCGCCTGCCACCACTTTTCTACCACAAGATGCTCTGAAAATTGTCACGCACATATCAGGGCTTTTCCCCAAAGCCCCAAGGCAGCTCTGAGCCTCCTTGTCCCCTTCTGTTCCTCTGAAGCCCTCTCCAGCCACCCATGCCACAGGGCGCAGAGGCTGGGCAGGGCTCTCCTGCCCCACGTGTGGACAGCCACACGCTACCCACCAACTGCCTGCCAGGTGAGAGCCGTGAACTCTCAGTTTACAGGCCTCCCCTCTGGGGTCCCTGCCCCACGAACAGAGGCACTGCCTCCGTAGGGTCCTGAGGAAAGGAGCAAGGGCATTCTGACGGCGCCCTCATTCACCCCGACACCTGGCAGATAGTTTGGCTGGGTATCGAACTCTTGGCTGAGAATCACCTTGCCGTGGGCCACTGAGGCCTGATTCGTGGTTCGGAGCTTCCTGCGCCACTCCCAAGGCTCTGAGGCCCCACGAGTCTCTCCTCTAAGGGGGCCCTTTCCTTTCTCTTTGAAATTTCACAGCAACAGTGCTGACACCTTCCGGGGCACTTTAGTCTGGAAACTCCTGTTCACTGGTTCTGGGAAACTTCAAAAAAGTATGCCTATAAAAATCTTAAACTCTGGCTTTTCTTTTTTCCCTTTAGGAACTCACGTTAGAGCTGGGGAGACAGCTCAGTGGGCTAAGCGCCTGCCTGGCAAGTGTGAGGACCCAGGTTCAATCCCGGATACCCCACACACCATGCTGGCCCCGTGCCATGCCAGCCACTGAAACTGGGCATGGTGGCATGTGCCTGTAATCCCAGTGCTGGGGAGGTTGAAAACAGGAGAATTTCTATGAGTCTGAGCTGTGAAAGAGACCCTGTACCAAATACACATATACATAAATAAATAAATAAATATATATATATTTTTTAAGGAAAAAAACTCACATTAGTTGTATATTTGCTCTTAAGTCTCTAATTTTTTAAAAAATTTATTTATTTGTGTTATGGTTGGCTCAGCCTGCCCTGGAGGTGGGGCTGGTGCAGTATGTGGTGCCAGGAATCGAACCTTGGTCTCTGCGGTTGCCTAAACTTTCCTGAGCAGTTGCTTTAGACCGCTGAGCCATCTCACCGGCCCTTAAGTCTCTAATTTTAAAAATATTTTTCCTATTTTTTATTCTTCTTCCTTTGTCTTTGTTCTAAAAAATCCTCTGACATTTCATCTATTAATTTAAATTTTAATTGCCATATGCACATAAGGAACATGATAAAAATACAATAGGTTTTTTGTTTCTTGTTATTGTACCAGGGCCTTGTGCTTGCCAGGCAGCTGAATATGTAAAATCCCGGCCCATGAATGTGTAAAATTTTTAAAAATTAGTACAGTAAGAGGCAATCGCCATTAATTCCCCTAAAAATATCCCCTTTGCTTGAAACGCGCGTATCCCATAGTGATTGCCACTTTCCACGGCGGCTCTGGAATCCTCCCTTCGGGAGTGTCTGCAGTGGTGCCGTCGTGGCTGCCTTAGTGGCCTGAGTTCACTCAGAATTTGCCTTTCGTGGTCATTTTGACTCCGAGGCAGGGCCAGAAGCCACAAGGTGCCACGTCTGTGCGTGACACAGGGGAGAGGGCTGCTTGCTCTCACAGCCTGCAGACTTCTTTTCTTTTTCAAGTGTTTGTTTATTTATTTATTCATTCATTTGGTGCAGGGCCTCACCACGCAGCTCAGACTCATGGCGACCCTCCTGTCTCAGCCCCCCCAGTGCTGGGGTTACAGGCATAGCATGCAGCAGCGGGGACTGACCCTGGGTCCTGGCTAAGATGACCCACAACCCTGGCTTTCACTGCATTTTTTTTTTTTGTCCCGTGGCCATAATGATGGAATACGTATAAGGGGAAAAAGGGAGATTAATGACAACATGTCCTTTACTGTAATATTTTTTTTAAAACTTTATTTTTATTATTATTATTTATTTCCAGGACTGGGGTTCAAACTCACAACCTCGCACTTGCCAGGCAGGCACTTGTGCCGCAGAGCTATCACCCTGGCCCTAAAAACTTCAAGCATGCACTGTATAATCTGATCACATGGTGTGTACACGTGTGTGTCGTATGTATTTTCTGCTGTTTCCTTATTCAAACATGCTGCTCCTGCTTTACTGGAGTGACATTTCCTCTCTCAAAAGTTGTCCTGTGCGCTCTCTTTTTCTTTTTGTTTTCGTGTCTGTTCTCACAGCACAGACATTTCTCGAACATCAAACCATCTCCAGCCCAGTTTAGTTTAGTTTAGAGTTGAGTTGAGTTGAGTTGAGTTGAGTTGAGTTGAGTTGAGTTTAGCTTAGATGGAGGATCTTGCTAGGTCACCAGGCTACCCAGGCTGGCCTTGAACTTGTGACTCGGCAGCTCTCTGGATGGCACTCATGAGGGAGACTGTGGTCTGCCCCTGTGAACATGGAGGAGGAGGGCAGAGCTGGTCACCCAAGTTAATGCCACGCACCTCCTGCATCCTCCTGCAGCTGGGTCACAGTGCTGGCCAAGAGCTCTGTCACCTCTGACCTCGGGGGACAGGTCTGCCCTGGAATTCAGAGACACTCCAGGGCCCCCAGGAGGTGCAGGGAGCCAGCCGCAGCAAGTTCTGCCTGGCCCTTCTTGGGAGCTGTGGGTTCTGCGTGGCAGAGCTGACCCCTGCCACCTCAGGAGCCCAGCCACCAGCAGCAGGGGCGCTGTGCTTTCCTTCCTTGTGGCCAGACCACAGGAGCCACCAGGACAGGCTGCACCGTGGAGGCTGCATCCTCATGCCACGGCCCTTCCTGCTGCCACGGCCCTTGCTGCTGGGACTTGCTCTTCCCAGCTCTGCCCCTGCAAACGCCAAGGCCTTCTGGAAGGGCAGCTGGGACAGGGGATCTGGATAGGTCTCGGGAGAGAGGAGAGAGGCACCCAGGCATATGGGTGCAGAAGGCATCCTTGCCAGCCCAGGGCAGAGAGGACCCCTGCTCCACAGAATGCAGGTACCCCGTGTGTTCCCCGGAGGTGCTCGGATTGCTCCTGGCCGGGGACACCTGTGCACCTTGTCCTGCTCCCTGCCCTGGGCCTCTCTCCTCCGTAGGTCCCTGCAGGGGTACTGTGAACCCCCTTCCCAGGCAGGATGGGCCCAGGACCTGGTCACTGGGCATGGATGATCTCCCAGGGGACACCTCACAAAGCTGTCCTGCCCAACTAGGAAGCAGTGGAAGGGCAAGGGACAACTCCAGGAACACTGGCCTGTCTGCCCCTTCCGCTCCATCCCATTCTGGGTGCAGCTAGAGTTCAGAAGCACCCGCTTCCTGCTTCTGAGGTCCACATCTCCATCTCCTGCCTGCTTGTCAAGGGTCCCCACAGGGACACAAGCCAGTCCCTTTCCTCCAGAACGAAGGGACTGTCCACCATGCATGACCCAGCCCGAAGCCCCTGTCCCTGCAGGAGCTGGGTCACCCATCAGGAGCCAAATCCCTGGATAGCAGAGCAGTGTGGGAAGAGGTCTTCCAACCAAGGGGTTCTGGGGGGGCAGCTGCACTCTTCCTGGCATCAGGGTGATGAAGACCCTGGAATAGACCCTGGAGCACTGGTCCTGGGCCTCCCTCGTTGTGGTCACCTCTGCCCTTAGCACAGAGGGAGCTGTGGCCCAGGGCACCTGCTGCATCCTGGCCTCTGCGAAGGCACCTCTGGCACAGCAAAGCGTGGGTGGGCCAGGCCAGTGGGTGCCCACTCTCTCCTGGGGCTCAGCATCCTGTTTTGTGCATGGAGTGTAATGGTGCTGACTCTCTCAGCTAAAGCAGGGCTGGGATGGTAACAGAAAGACCCCGAAGCACATACTGCCTCAGGCTGGAGTGAGGTTTGTTTCTTGCTTATGAACGCTTCCGGGGCAGAAGTCCCTGGCTGATGGGCAGCATCCTCCTGCAGTGACCCGTGGACACTCACCCTGTCCCTCCTAGGGCCCTATCATCACCGGCATCCAGCTGGGGAGGATCAGGGCGAGAGCAGAGTGGGTGTCCCTGCTTCTTCCAGTGGTGGCACGCAGGGTCCCCCATGACCCCTGCCCAGAACTCGGTCACCTGGTTGCAGCCAACAACAAGGGAGGCTGGGAAGTGTCCTGTGGCTTTGAACCCGGAAGGTGAGGGGGCCGTGGACATTGCTGGGCAGCTCCGCGCCTCTGCCACACACCCAGGGTTATTTTAGAATTAAGTAAAGTAATTGAAATGCATTATGCAGAAGCTCATTGTATTGTGATGCGGAGACCAGTATTATTACACAGATTGCTAATATGTTTAAAAATGAGTGCTGAATTAAATACTGCGTGGTTTCTCTAACATGAGAAACCCAAAGCAGAAATAAACTAAAGAGCAAAATACAAGGCAGATAATAGGAGAGAGGGAGAGAGAGATTTTGCAGATGGGAAGGGGACCAAGAAGTGGAGGGAGGGAGGGAGGGAGGCGGGGAGGGAGGGAGCGAGGGAGGGGGTGTAAAAAGAATTAGGAGTTAAGTACCATACCAACTCCCCAAGGAATGCGTTCATTATGTGCTGCAAACACCTGCTAATGAGAGCAACAATGTTTAAAAGTGGATGGGGAATTAAAAAGAGACATTTTTATGGAATGGAGGTGCATAGGAAGTTAGAGGGGTAAATGGGTAGTGGCATGGATGCATGATGGATGCATGGAGGCATGATGGATGGAGGCATGGATGGAGGCATGGATGGATGGATGGGTGGGTGAGTGGATGGGTGGGTGAGTGAGTGGATGGGTGGATGGGTGGGTGGGTGGATGGATAGATGGGTGGGTGGATGTTTGGGTGGATGGGTGGATGGATGGACGGATGGATGGGTGGGTGGATGGATGGGTAGATGGATGGGTAGGTGGATGGGTGGGTGGATGGATGGGCAGATGGATGGGCAGATGGATGGGTGGGTGGGTTGATGGGCGGGTTGGTGGATGGATGTAGGAGTGGATAGATGAATGAATGAGTAGATGAGTGAATGAACGAGTGGGTGTGCGATTGAGTGGCAGCATGGATGGATGAGTGGATGAATGGAAGAGTAGGTGGATGGATGGGTGGATGAGTGAGTGAGCAGGTGGCTGGGTGGATGAGTGGGTGGACGATGGGCAGGTGGGTGAGTGGAGAGATGAGTGGGTGGAGAGGTGCATGGGTAAGTGCATGGGTAAATGGAGGAATTAGTGGAGGTATGGACTGTAGGAGGACTCAGTATTCAGAGATGGCATGGGCTGGCTCCAGAACCAGCAGCTCGCCTCGGGAATTCAAAGATGGCAGAGTCCCTGAGGGGAGTGGGAGTCTCTGAAAGGGTGGAATACCCCTAGCCCTGAGTGGAGTCTGGTCTGGCCTCATTCTTGCTGCTGCCCTGTGCCAGGGCCGTGGCTTGCCCCATCTACATTCCAAAGAAACAAGCTCTTCCAAGGCTGGTGCCAGGGGCCTAGCCTGGTCCACCTTCAGATGCCCTTGTGGCCCTGGAACGAAAGGGCAGAGCCCGTGGCACCCTGGCATGAAGGGAGCTGGCTGTCATGCAACCTCCTTTGTGTGTGTCCCCGAGTCACCTCTCATCTTGTGAAGGCGAAGCTGTGTTGAGATGGGGGTCCCCCTGGCCTGACCAAGACTCGGCCTCACTTTACTTGACCACTTGTACCTGCAAACCTGTGTATCTACAGGGGACTCCCAGAGATGTATGGATGTGGAGGGCACTGTGCAGAGCTGGCTGAAGACACAGGGACCCCCAGCACTGAGCGGGGCTCAGACACACTGGCCAGTGGACCAGGGAGAGGGAGGAATGCTCGCTGTCCCTGGTAGGATCCAGAGCTGCCCTGTGACACCAGGTGCTGTGGTGGGGCAGACAGTAGGCATGGCAGGAGTGTCCCTCTGCCTGGGGAAGTCAGGGAGCCCCACGAGGACATCAAGGACACCTCCCCATCATGGCCACTCCTGACCGAGAGCAGAGTCCAGGCCTCCATGGCATGCCCTACAACTGTCTGCCTTGAGAGAAGTCCCACCACCAGTGTAGCCCCTTTGTCCCAGGTAGAAGGGTAGGCCTAAGATGCCCCCTGGCTGGAGGCCAAGTTGGTGTGACAGTGGAGACTGGAGCCTGCCTGGGACTGTCACAGCTGGGGAGCAAGGAAGGCCCCTCTCAGGGAACTGAGGATGCGCCCTGCGGCCCAGCCGGCAGCCCAGGAGGGTGCCATCTGCTTTGTATCACACACAAAATATTATACCTCTTCTTAGGCCTGGCTGCAGGCATAGCTTCTGGAGCTGCCCCAAACAGTAACCACAGGACCAAGAACACTGCCCAGGCCCCGTCTGTTTCTCCTCTGTACCAGGCAGGTAGCCAGGAGGGCCGTGTGGCCCTCGGGTGTCCCTGGGGCTCCAGGACCTGTGTAGCCAGCTCTGTGGCCTCCAAGGGACAGGCCTGCTGCAGTTGACCAGGTGGGTGTTGATGGGTGAGTAGGAGTTTGACAGGAAAGGAGGGGAAGGTGCTCTAATGAGGCTGGACACGGGCAGGCATGCGCCAGGGGCTAGGAGAAAGGCCACACTGGGCCAGCCAGGAGGAGGAGGCAGGGCAGGGGCGTTTCTCTCTAGGGACCTCTTCCCTTGCTGATTTTCCCATAGCTCGAGTAGGAACCCCAAAGAGCCCCCCTGGGCTCTGCAGCCCCATCAAGGGCCCTGAGGGTGAAGGCACGTGGGGCGTGGGACCAGGATGGCATGTCCAGCCTGGGAATGTTGGCAGGCGACACCTTCAGCTTGGCACTGAGGCAGCTCCTGGGGGACACGCAGGTGGAGCGGGAAGGCCAGGCTGAGGCAGTGCTGTCCCCTCCGTCTGTCCCTCACATGGCTGGGGCTGGCCTCGCCTGTGTGGCTCCCGCAGTGCCGGTCACATAACGAGACACTAACCAGCTCTCATGGGGGAGATGGGATCATTGGATTATGGCCCTTCTGCAAAGGTCTCGGGCCTGACACATCCTCGTTCTTCCTCAATTAACGGGAGGGCAATCGATGGCGTCTCCTCCTGGGTAGGAGACAGTGACAGCCCATGTCAGGTGGCCTGACCGAGGGTGGTGGCCCTGGCTGGGCTGGTCCTGCAGTGACCTGGGGTGGGGTTGGGGTGCCTGGGGACAGGTTGTCCCCTCCCAGGGGATGTGACGTCTAGGGTGAGGCCTCTCTCTAGCAGTCCACTCCCCACTGGACTGCCCCGTGCAGTAGGAGGTGCTTGGCCAGGTCACGTGGCGGCTCCACGTAGAGCCATGGTCAGAGCAGGTCTCGGCCCTCCTCATCCCCGCTCCTTCCTGCCCTGCAGAGGGGGCAGGTCCCTGCTTTTGCGTCCGCGCATCATCCCCAGCCTGGCTCCGAGCAGCACTGCCTGTGCCCTGGCTGCCCAGTCCTGCCCGGCGTCAGCCTGCAGCTCCAGGGATGGGCAGGACCCATGGAACCTTTGCCAGGCTGCGTGTGAGTGAGGCCAGTGGCACCGTGCAGAACCCAGTGCCTCGCTGTCCCTGCAGGGCAGTCAGGGGACCCTGCTGCAAGGAAGACCATGTGAGGCTGGGAAGAAGTCACCCTTGCTGGCTCCCTGGGGACCGAGGGGACCTTTCTTCAGACTGGGCAGCAGGGGACAGTGCCTCAGCAGGCGGGGCCAGGTGCCGCAGCTAGGTGGCCAGCTTTCTGAGCTGCTCCCAGGACAGGTGGGTGTGGGCATGGCCACTGGCCCCACTGGCTGGAAAGAAGGGGAGGACTGTGGGGACCTGGGTGCCTAGCTTCCGCCTGAATGGAGACTCTGTCCCTGCAGTGACTCCATATGGGGGTGGCCTGTGGGTATAGGGGACTGACGGAGGGGGACGGGACGCCCAGACCTGCAGGCTGACCTGTTCTCCGAAGCAGGCTGCAGAAGGAAATGTTCCCATGGGCAGATTTCCAGCCCCTGTGGTGGCTTTGATATCCAGCAGCTCCAGGAAGGGCCGGAGCCACGCCTGGAGGCTGGCTGTCGTGGCTGGGGCTTTTGCAAGGGAAGCAATACAATCCAGAACACATTTTATAAGATAATTTTATAATGAATCGCCCAAAGAACCACATGCAATAAGTGCAGGAAATCTCTCCACACACTGAAGACCATGGACTCCAGCCGAGGGCCTGGCACCCCCAGCAGTGTCTTGCATGAGTCCCGTGGAAGACCTGGAGCCCACCACAGTGCCTCATGCCAGCCTGCTTCACAGAGCAGTGCTGGGAAGGCCCAAAGCTCAGTGGTGGAAGATCGAACAGCGTCCGTGCCAGTGGGATGGAGGAGCTGTGCTCTTGCAGGCTGGGGGGCCTGCACTAGAGCCAGGAGGCATGCTCGAGGCGAGGCCCAGAGTTCCCCCAAAGGGAACCAGAGCTGTTCTCAGCAGCAGTGAGATCCCAAGCTCCTCCTCCTCCAGCAAAACAGCCAGCTTCTTCAGGAAAGCCAGCATGACAGGTCCCCCAGCAGAGCAGCCTGGGAGAGCCAGCGGCTCCCAGCAGCTCCAGCGGCTCCTCCACCCGGCTTCCCTCACAGCTGCTAACAGCCTCTCCCGCTCTGCCACTTGTGCTGCTGGCAACCATCCTCAGGTGGCCTCCCACGCCCAGCTCCATGCTGGTTCAGTTCAGCTGTGTGTAACGAGTCGGTCACTGGCCGGCACCTGCCACGCCGGCACAGGGCTCATGGCCCACGTGGCGAGGACCGCGCTTCCCTCCAGAACCCGGGTGGGGTGGAGGGGCAAGGCCAGAGCCAGGCTAGATGGCAGGGCGGCCTGGTACAGCCGACAGCACCACCCTTGCTGCTCCCTGTCTGGCGGACTGTCCATGCCTCAGCTTTCTCCTCTGAGAAATGGGAATAATAAAGTGAGGGCTGACAGACGCCCGGCAAGGCCACGTCCAGCGCCTGCGTGGACCGAGGGACCAGGACTCACTCAGCCTGTAGAAGGCAGGGCTGCAGGGCCTCTGTCGGCTTCCTCGGCTGCCGGGCTCTGCAAGGAAGCTGGGGGCTGATGAGGGCTCCCCAGGCCCAGCTGTCCCAGGGCGGAGGCCTGCCATCCGGGTCCTGCCAGCTACCTGTCCACCCTGGTCTTTCGCCCTGAGGGGCTCTGGAGCCGGTGGGGTCCAGGCAGCTTCCTTCTACAGTGGAGTCTCCCAGACGCCCCACCCTTTTCCCCCTGCCCCGCCCACCCCAGGGCTTGCCGACTCCCTGCCTCCACCCTGAAGCCCAAGTCCTGCCTTCTTTATGAGCTGAGGCCCTGCACTCAGTGTGTCCCTTCCAGAGGCTACTCAGGATGGCAGGAGGGGGACCAGGCTGAGGGGCCAGACCTGCTGAAGAGGCTGAGGAAGCCGCCTGCCCCGTCCTGGTGACACTGAGACCATCCTGATGGGGTCGGCGTGTGGTCTGACACCTGGGCTCAGGACGTGAAGTGACTGCTGCTCGGTCACAGCCCTGGACGAGGTCGGGCCCGGTGCACACTGACTCCCCCCGACTCCCCACCCTGCCCAGTCCAGGGAGTGGAGTGCAGGCTCCTGGGGCCTCAGTTTCCCCACCTGTGGAGACTCACAGGGGGTCTCTGCTCTGACCCGCACTGCATGGGTCAGGCGTGCTGCCCCAGGGATGGCGCTGTCTGGCTCCGTGTGCGCACAGCCCTCTCCTGGCTTCCGTTTATCTCACAGACTCAGCCCTGACCCACAAGCGGCTCTGGAGCCCACAGTCCTTCCTTAGCAGGGAGGCGAGCGCTGTGATGGAGGCCCGGCACGGGGGCAAGGCCACCTCCCTCCAGCTGGTGCTGGGCCGGGCCACAAGGCCCCCACTGGGCCCCTGCGGAGCTCAGACCCAACGGTGTCTTCGAGGGAAGAATGCTGCTCCAACAGGAAGGCGCCGCTCTGCCCCCTGCTGTGTTGCACACAGCACCACAGGACCACCTAGGACCTCGGGGAGCAGCAGCCCCGGAGCAGCTGGACAGGGGTGGGGTGCTCGGGAGGAGGTCGAGGGGAGGAAGGAGAAGGGGCTGGGGCTGCGCAGGGCACCGTGGCTCCTCTGAGGTCGGGGCAGTCCCCACCCAGGGCAGTCACAGGCACTGCTACTGTCCCCTGTGCGTGACACTGTCACATTAGCCCCCCCCCCCACACACACACGCCTCACACCTCTAAGACACCGCACAGGTCCACGCTGTGGTCCACTGGGGCCCCCCCAGGAGCTCACTGACTAGGGCCAAAGTGGCCTGAAAGGGCTGCAGCAAGGGTTCTGGGGCCTCTCCAGCTGTGTCCCCGAGCTGCGCTGGCTTCAGGGGTCCAGCATGACACCAGCCTTTACCACCCTCCCTGGTGAGCCGTTACCGAGGGTCCTGTGTCCTCGCTGCCTGGGATGTCTGGGCTGCGAGAGGAGCAGCTAGGGCTGGGGCGCACGCCGGGGCTGAGCCGGGGTCGGCCACGCTGTCAAGGCTGGCTTCTCTCCCTCTCGCTTCCTAAGGAGCAACATCCTGACCCCAGGGGACACAGAAAGACAGCTGCTCAGGCAGTGGTCGCCTGACCCTCGCCCCAGCTGGGCAGGGCCAGTCTGGGCTGCGCCGCTGTCTGTCTCTCTGCTCCAGCCTTGCCTGGGGAATTTAATTTCAGTCCCTTGAGGCACCGCCCCACCCAGACAATTTGACACGGACACAGTTTGCGTTGGGTGCAAGTGTTGGTGATGCCCCCCAGGGGCTGGCTTTGGGGTCTGGGGGACAGTGGGAGGGTAGGGTCCTCTTTGAGGATAAGCAGGGGCAATGGGCTCTCTGGGTTGGTGGGGTTCACCTGCACACTCACCCTTCTGCCAGGGAGAGACCTTGCTAAACCCCCCATCCCACTGCCAGCCTGCAAGCTTTGAGAAGGGAGCTCAGGCCCAGCCCCCATCGAGTCTTGGAGGTTTGTCATGGCGACCCAGCTGAGTCATGAGCTAATGTTAGCCCAGATTCTAAGTTCCCCACTGGTCCCAAATTATATCTTTTTAGCTCGTTTTTAATGCCAGGATGTAAGAGGACGGCGTGCTCCATGCGGCTGTCATTTCTGTGTAGTCGTCTGTAACGGAGCACAGCCTGGTCGCTTGGTCCTCACCCAGCTGCAGGGGCCACTCTGCACCCAAGAGCCACAGGAGTGTCCACTGGCGAAGGCCACCGCGCCTGGAGCCATCCACCCTGCTGCAGAAAGAACGAGGGGAATGCGGGCAACTGAGAGTGTTCTGGGGTCACACAGCAGCTGCTCTCCCCGGCAGCAGCCTGGCCTCATCCACAAGCTCCTGATGAGGGCAGAGAGGACAGCGCTGGCCCCAGCCCCCAGGACAGGTGGTGACTGTGTGTTGTGCTGAGGACTCATTAGCTGCCCTGGTCTCACAGATGTCCCTGGGGGCTGCTCTTCCTCTCCTTTTTTAGAAACAGGCAGGAGTTCATTAGTCCCCATCTTATCGGGGAGGAAGCTGCGTCTCAGAGAGGTGTCTGCTCAAGGTCACGGGCCAGGGCTGGGATGCATATGGTGCTGAGCTGGTTAAAGGCTCAGAGGAAGTGGCACTGGGCAGGAGAGGTGACAGCCCAGGGCACTGGGTTCCAGGAGCAGCTCTCGGAGGGCATCAGGGTCCAGGACATGGAGAGAGGAAGGGGATGAGCCCTGGGTAGGAGCAGGGGAGTCCCATGGAGGGGGACAGAGACACCTCTGTGGGGCGTTGGGGAGCTCCAGAGCTAGCCTGTGCCCAGCCAGCACCAAAACAGATGCCAGCTGTGTGCCTCACTCTGGGTGACCCAGAGAGGGCGTGGGACAAGCCCTGCTGAGGCCCTGTGGACAGTGCTGGGAGTGATTCCTGGGTCCATCGACAAGTCCAAGAATGAGAGAACTAAGGAATCAATGGATAGAAGAGTAGAGGAGCCAGAGAATGAATGAACCAATACATTAGCCCATGAGCTAATGAATAGCTGGGTCTATGAATGAATCGATGGGGGCTGGACCAGTGAACCAGTCAGTTAATCAGTGAATGAATGAGTGGATCAATCAGTGGACCAAGGACCAAGCAAAGTATAGTTGGATGAGTGAATCACTAGAACAGTGAACGAAGAAAATAATCTGTGCGCCAATGACGGCGAAAGGTGGGGATGTGACGGTGACTGGGACTTCACAGGGTGTCCCCTGGAGTTGTGTGCTGGGAGTGGGAGTCGGGGGCAGGCGGGCAGGGCAGAGGGCATCCTGGGTTCCTCTGAGCCCCCCACAGCAAAATCACACCTATCTTTCAGAGGAAAGGTCCCCTCCCTGTCCTGCTGCACAGCGGGTGGAGGAGGGGCCACCCAGGGCCAGAGCATCAAGCCAGGCTCTCTCAGCCTCCCACATTGTGGTGGTTGAGCCACAGAACCTGAGGCCACAGTGTGGGCCCACACACCAGTCCCTGTAGGGACCAGGTTCAGCAGGCGTCTTCCAGCCACTGGATAGCTCAGCGTGGCCAGGCCACAGCCTGAGTCAGCGTGGCCCGCCATGCAGTGTCCCGGTGCGGACAGTGGTACCCATGCTGAGTGTGGGGTGCATCTCAGGAGACCACCGTGGACAAGGGCCCTGCACCCCAGGCAGAGGATGGGGAGGGGAGGGTCCCAAGGCCAGGTGCTCTCTGGAAAGAGACAAGGCCAGTGAGAGAGGAACAGGAGAAGGTGGCTGGGCGGCTGCTCTGCAAACCCAAGGGCACCCCTGACCTGGGGTGAAGGACTAGGTGGAAGAGGAGGGTGAGTCGGGGGGAGCCCCTGTGTGGGCTCTGTAGCAGGCAGAAGCATGGTTTGCTGCAGGAAACCGGAGCAGTCAGACCCAGGGGGCCATGGGGCGGGGCCCCATGCAGGGCAGGGGGCTGCAGAGAGGGGTGCGGGGCTGTCCAGGAGCAGTGGGAACTGGGGTGTGAGCCTGTGCCATGGGGTGAGTGGGCAACCCTGTCCTCCTCTGCAGAGGGCTTTGCAGGGTGGCAGGGGCTGTGGCAGAGACAAGGCATGCATGCAGGGATGGTCTCATGCATACTGGTCTCTGGCACCCTGTGCCCCCTTCCCCAGCCTGGCCCCTGGGGTTATGAGCAGCTGAAGCTTGGTCCCCACCTCCGTGGCCTCCCCCGGGGGAGGCTGATTTGCCGCAGCACTTCTGGCATTACCCAGAGGTGCCCTGGGCTTCAGTCCTGCTCCTCCTGAGCTGGGACCTGGCTTCCCACAGAGTCTTCCTTCCTTTCAATGCAAGCAGCAGGCTTTTGCAGGATGATGAACAGAGCGGGCCCCCAGGGTGGCCACTCTGGGGCTCTCTAGCCAGCTGTGGGGAAACCTCGTGCGCCTCCAGGGCCAATCAGGGCTGCGCTCCTGGCCCCGGATTTCTGCAAACTTCATCATGGCACAGGCATTGCCAGCTCTCGCTGCAGGTGCCAAAAGCACTTTCAGAAGCTGAGTCTTCTCCGAGGGAGAACTCGTTTGCAGAGGCCGGCGGGTGAGCGTCCGGGAGGCTGAGGCGGCGCCCAGGAGATCACCTTTCTTTCCACCTCAGTTACCGGCTTCCTGCTGGACTTGCTGTGCAGACTTCAAATTGGTTCAGGAGTTTCATGGGGTTCAGGCAAAGCTAACTGGGTCAATTTTAGGGCATTCCCAGGCTTCCTTGGAAGGAAACTGGAGCTGGGGGAGACCTTCCCCTGCGGGCCACTGCGCCTACCCTCTCAGGGCCAGCAGCACCTGGCCCCCGTGGAAAGGGGGCTGGGCATGTCCTGGCCCTGTGGGTCCCAAAGCCCACTGCTCCCTGCCCACTCACAGCTCAAGGGAGGAAAGGCCACGTGCTGTGGATGGTGGGGGCCGCCTGTAGCCCCGGCAAGATTTTCCCCTGCAGCCTCTGACGGGCAGCCCAAGCTCTCTGGGCTTCTGTTTGCTCCAGAGCAGAGCAGGAGCACGGCAGGCTCCGCCCCTGCAGTGACGGCTTCACCATCCCTGTGCATGCCCTACCTCCCGCCTCCTCTTGGCTTTTCTAAATACTGTTTGCTAGGCCTGGGGAGGTAACACAATGGCTTAAGTGCCTACCTGGAGAGCGCGAGGTCCCAAGGTTGGTGCCTGGTTAAAAAATAAAGAAAGTCACAATAATTAGTAAATTTTGTTTGTCAAAGTAAATTCCTCTGTCATCTGAGGTGCACCTGCCCACTGTGGAGGAGGTACTGAAAGCCACCGTGCCATCAGTGGGGACCACAGGGCACAGGAGCAGACTGCACACAGGCGGCCTGTGGCCAGCTCTGCGGACCTCCTTCATGCCCAGAACACTGTCAGAAAAGAGCGCCAACAGCGTCCCCACAGGCCTAGGAAAGTACAGGAAGAGCAGAGAAAGGAGCCGCAGAGCAGACAAACGGACAGCCCCTCAGCCCCGCCGCCCCTGCCTGCCCCTGCCTAGAGTGCCGAGGCGAAAGACACAGCACCAAAGATCAGCAGGGCAGCTTGGGGCGTGGCCCACACACGCACCACGCGCGAGACACTGGCTGCCACAGTGGCAAACAGCGAAGTAGAAAGCCCTGTCGGGTGCCAGCGACAGTCCTAGGAGAGCAGAGAGGTGACACTGAGAAGGCATGACATACATGGTGTCAACGTCACAGCCCAGGAAGCCCAGGGACTGGGATGATGCTGACAGGGACACCAAGAAAAGCACCCCTACCACACGGGAGGCGTGGGGTTCTGACACGCACACTTGCTCCACAGAGCCACAGTGGGAGCCAGGGCAGAGCCGGGCCGGGTGCACCCCGCCTGCTGATGCCCAGGGGCCCGGCACCCCGAAGGGAGCTCCGCATGCGCTCTTTGCTCTCAGTCTGAGATGAGCTATTTTTGCCAGACAAATATTATTTGGGGGAAACAGCAAAGCCCTGTGCTGAGGACTCCAGGAGGAGCCGTTGCTGCTGAGCGACCTCACGGTCAGGCAATCCCCAGTGACCTGAGACAACTGACATCATAAACGTATTATGTGACAAAAAGAAAAAAATAAGATTCTTGTGCGGAAAAAGAGTATTTGCCTAGAAGCATGGCTCGGGGCCCTGGGGACAGGAGCAGCTCGCAGGGAGCGCAGGCCTCTACAGAGAGGCTGAGTGACACCCGGCCCAGGGGGCCCTGAGGCAGGGGCAGGGCAGTGCATCGGGAGGGAGGCACGGGGCGCAGAAGGAGGGACCGTGGCTGTGGGACGTGGCCACAGGGGGACACCCGGGTGGCACCACGCAGCAGTGGTTGCCGCAGACTCCAGCCAGGGACTCTTAAGGCCACCAGGGGGTGTCGCCCTCCCAGGAGAGACCTGAGAAGAGGTGAAGGGTCCTGGGTTGCCGAATCCTGGTCACTGCGCTGGAGGGCCCCGCGAGGCGTGGCTGGGGCGCAGCTTCCCTGTACCCTCCATCCCCATGTGTCCTGTCCCCAAGGGCCAGGTGTGCCCTGTCAGCTGCTCCCCCCACGGACCTGACGATTCTGAGAGTGGAGATGCCGGTGCCTGGAGGTCATCCGGCCACAAGTTCCCCTCTCCGCATGGTGACCCTGGGAGAAGGTAGGAGAGCCGGGTGGCCGTGGCCCCAGCCCCAGAAGACCTTGATGAGGTCCTGCAAGAGAGCGAGTCCTCCAAGACCCGCCACCGCAGGGAGCACAAATCCTGCTGGTTCCTGGCTTGGGAAGAGCCTCCAGCGCGTGCACGGGCCCTGCCTGGGTCCAGCTGGTTGATGGACATTTGCAGTCTTCCTGGTGGACCCAGCCTGGGCCTGGGGGACAGCAGCAGCTGCCTGGGTGGAGAACAGGGGACAAAGGAAGCAGCCCTGCTCTGTGCCGTCTCTCTGTCCCTTCTGGGCAAGGGGAGAAGTGGGGAGGGATGTGGCCCTGGGGGTCCCTGCGTCTGCCTAAGCAGGCGCTTTAATCTGCTGAGTATCTGGCTGGCCCCACATAGTGAGATTTTGTCTCAAAGACACCAAAATCAGCCCCCTCCTCTTAAAACCCCAAAATTCAACCAAAGTGTATCAGGGGCAATGGAGAGAGGTCTAGTGGTCAGGAGTCACGCAGGGACAGCGGACTGTGGCGTCCAGACCTTAGCCCTGATCCAGACTGAAAAACAGGAAGCAGTTTAGGTAACGTGAGTCCTGGGCACTGGAGTGTCGAGGAAAGGTTTCAAAAAACTCAGGCCTTGACATTGTACTGGATTTATGTTCTCTTTTTGTGAGATCTGCTGAATTATTTATGCACAAAACTATCTGATGTTTGGGAAAAGCAGGATGCTCAGAGAGGTAGCTGGGGCTTGGGGCTGACAGAAGGCAGGGCAGGAGTCGCTGCCTCTGTGGGCCTCACTGCTGGGAGACCCGAGGACCTGTGGCAGCCCTCCTTCCCCCAACAGCCTGGGGCACAGGCCAAATGTGGGTGAGCAGTGAGGCCCCAGCCCCCTGGAGCCACTGGGTGCAACAGCTCGGTGCCCTGCAATCGGCCGGCACCTCACCAGCCACCTGAGAGCCAGAGCAGGGACCCTGGGGTGCTGAGATGGCGAAAATATGTCATCCCTGCGATCCACAGTATGAGGGCAAGGCCTTGCCCTCCCTTCTGGGGGTGGGCTGACCTCTGACCTCTGACCTCTGGCCACATTGTGCCCTGCAGGATCCTAGCCACGCCTCCTCTGTAGCACTGAGCTGCACCCCAGCCGTGCTTATTTTCATTCTGAGGTGGTGTCCCACCCTCACAGGTCCGTTGCTATGCTGGCTGGCATCACATGGCAGTGCCGCTGAGCCCTGCCCAGCGGACGGCAGCTTTCCACGCTGCCCCTCTCCCCAGCTGTACCAGTGCTTGGCAACATCCCCGGGCATTGGAACTTCCAGGGTCAGCTGTGCAGAGCCACCGAGGCGGCTTTCACACCATGCAGGAAGGAGTCATGGAGAAGGAGGAACCCCGAGATGTCATGAGATCCCTGTCGCTGTGCGAGCCTGGGGCAGGGCCAGGAGGCCATATGCCGTGTCACAGGGCACACGAGCCCAGTGTCTCCACCACACCAGGGGAGGTGGCTCTCCTCTCACATCAGGGGCTTCCACAGACCATGTCGGGTGGAGCAGCTCAGCGCCAGCCCCTGCCTTGTCCTTGTTGTCCTGAGCTGCCCACAGCTCCCTGGCACTGAGTCCTGAGCAGCGCTTAGCCCTCTGCAGAAGCCCTGAGCCAGTTCTCACATGCCCCATGGCCTGGGTCTGGGGGTCCTGGGCTCTGGGGTCCCACCTGGCCTTCCTAGACAGCCACGCTGGGTGAGCAGGCACTGTCTTGCAAAGGGCCTCATGGCCCTGGCCTGTGGTGTTTGTTTCCTGGGCAACCCTGCCCCATGCCCCTCAGGGTGGCACCCTGCCCAGGGTCTGCGTGGCACAGGATGGAGACCAAGGCGGCCACAGGTATTGGCGGAAACTACACCAAGGGCGTCCACCTCTCTCCTTGGGGACAGACTGCAGGGGCAGCATCTGTCCACACCCACCCTTGTCTGGCAGGGAGGAGGGACAGGGGACCCCCACAGAACCCGGCCACCCATCCAAGTCTGTGGTGTCCCAAACCCTACCCTGTGGGCCAGGGAGGCACCATCACCTGCCCTCTGCAGAGCAGGCCCAGCCTGGGTCCTGGCTGCCACGTGACTGGCACTGACCCGAGATGGGACATCCATGCTGCAGCACAGCATGGCAGGAGGGTGAGAGAGCCGGGGAAAATCAGGGGACACGGTTCTCACCAGCCACTGCTTACAAAACGCCAGTCTGGGCCGCTCCACAGGCTGGAGCCTCAAGGACCTGGGGGCCCTGGAGGCCCCCTCTCATGGCTTTGATCTGTGTCATGGCAGGACGCTCGGCCACTGCACGGTGTGGTTAGGGCCTGGCCCAGCGGACACTGCGGGCGATGCCCTCTTCACAGCCACCGTGGCCACTGACAACACCAGACCACGTGCTTGGGGTGAAGGCAGCAAAGGAGGCTGCAGATGGGCGAACTTCAGTCAGTGAATGCCTGTAAAGCCTGGAGCCTGGGAACCGCACGCGGCGGGATGCAGCTGGTGCCTCATCCGAGTCCTCGAGCACAGCCCCAATGCTCAGCGTCTTCAGATGGGCCCGGGGGAGGTCCAGGCTGCCCTCATCCCACTAGGTGCTTCCCTGGGGACACCGGCCAGCAGTCTGCAGGCAGGGCCCCTCGGGCAGCCTGTGCAGTGCAGCAAGGACAGCATGGGGTGTGGGGTGGGTGCCGGGAGGGCACCGCACTGCAGCACTGGCAGGCCAAGGGGAGAGCTCGGGTCACAACGCAGAAGCGGTGACAGCAGGTGTCCCCGTGGTGGCCAGGCAGTAACCGACGATCCTGGGCAGAGTTGGGCACTTGCTGGGGGCCACGGAGCCCCCCAGCCCTCAGCCGCTGCCTGCACTGTGGGTCCCACCTGCCCCTGCAGGCACTGTGGGCAGACCTGGGGCCGGCTCCTCACAGTCCCGGCACACAGGGAGGTGCACAATGCAGCGGCTCTCCATGCAGAGCCCGAAGTCCCCATGGGCCCCTCTCCCCCAGGCTGGGCTCGCCAGCCCCAGCATCTTCCCTCCCTTGATGCCCCCTTGCCAGCCCTGACTGGGTGCTTCTACCCCGTGCCTTTGTATATGCTGCTACCCTGTCTGGACGGCTCCTGGGGCATGAGGCTCCCACTGCCAGGCCCCTGAGTTCTCTGCTCTGGGATGATGGCTGTCCCCCAGGCTCTCTGTCCCCTTGCCCGCCTCTGGCCAGTCTCCTTGCTGGAGTGGGATGCCAGCCTGCAGCTCGGCTGTGCCCAGTGGCCCCTCCCTTGCCAGACATCCTGAGTCTGGGCAGGGCAGTTGGTCACGCCGAAAGCACGGGGCAAACCCAGCATTTCTGCTCTGAAATCCGCTCTGAAACCCACTCAGGGCCGAATCTCCAGGGCTGCAGGAGGTCAGGGGCAGAGTTCGGTCTCAAGGCCCTGGAGGGCCATGTGCACTGTTTACTCAGCACAGGGAAGCAGGTCACCAGGCAGTCACCTCACGGCCACGGTGCAGCCCTGCGGACAGCCCAGAATCTGCGCTGAGCCTCCGAAAGCCCCAGAGCAAAGGCCACACTGTCCCAGGAGTCTGGCAAACACTGGATTAGCCGCGAGGGCTCAGGCTAGCCCGCGGGGCCCAGCAGAGCGTCCCTACCTCCCACTCACTGTGCCAAAAGAGCCCAGACCCAGGGAGGCACCTGTGAGCCCTGGAATCCAGCCAGCTATGGCTCAAACCCTGGCAGGAAAGCGGTCAGAAGCCTCAACAAGATTAAATATGTTTTTTTTTTTTTTTTCTTTTTCTCTGGTAGTTCTGAGGAGAGTGGCAAAAAAAAAAAAGAATTTTTAAATACTTGAAATTCTTTTAAAAAATATGTCCTGCGTGTGTGGCAGATTGCACGTCCGGGAGCTGCGGGCTCTTTCTGCCGGGAGCCATCAGAAGCCTGCAGTCTTCTGCTGGTCAGGACCCGCTGCACCTGCCCTGGCCTTTCGGCCACCCCCCTCACAGGGGCTCCTGAGTTCTTCCCTGGACGTGACTTACACGTGTGTTCCCCAGAAAGACGGGGAACTGTTCATTTAAAAAGAATCCAGTGGGCACGACTGGCGCAGGTTTCACCTGGGCAGGTGGTAGGACGACCTCATTAAGGGGACATTTAGTCTTAGGTTGCACTACCAGGAACACGGGACCCAGAATCACAGAGGCGATGGTTCGCTGCCCCCTGGGCAGAGGGTGCCATTCTTGGCCTGCTGTGGTGGGTTATGGGTCTCCTTGGGCAAGCTGGAGCCTGGCAGGTTGGAGTGGCTTTATTGGCAATGACTGGGTTGGAAAGAGGGCCTGGCACTGGGTCCTGAGGAACTCAGGAGGGGTCAGAGCTCTTTCTCCTACGGCGCAGCCTCTGGGGACCTGACTACCTCCTGCGGGATCTAAAAGGGCACCACAGGTCAGGACCAGGTTTTCTGTGGCCCTGAGACTAGGTATGCAACCCGTGGAGGGTCATTGTGGAGCAGCGGCTCTGGAGCTCGTGGTCCCCAAAAGACCTGGTGGAGCGGCTCCCTCCCTGCGACCATGAGAGGTCCCCACGCCATCCCAGTGTAGCCTGCAAAGGCCCACAACCTGAAAAAAATAAAAAAGACCAATTGTCGTGTGTCTGCACAGCTGTTCCGACACCAGGAGAGTTATTAAAGAACATCAGCAAGAGCTAGTGGTGGCCTCAGCTTCCAGGAGGCATCCAGGCTGAGCGGAGGCACATGCCCTGCCTGCAGGAGTGAGGGGCCGTGTTGCGGACCTGGAGGACCCCCTGCTTTGGCCTTGGGGAGGCCCGCAGACCCCGGGAGGATGGTGACAGAGATCGGAGCGTTGTCACCCCATGCCCATTGCGACAGCTGTCCCTGCAGGCGGGGTACACGGCTCCCCCAAATGCATCCGGGCTGCAGGGACCCGGCAAGCGGCTAGACGCCATGAGCTGCGCTGGGTCCTCCTCTGGCGCAGGTATCTCTTCATCCATACAGAGGACGGGAATGGCAACAACCGTGGGAGCCCTGCCCGGCTGCCCTGGAGTTGGAGGGGGTGATGTGGCCCCAGCAGGGACCTCCCGCTGGGCCCAGGGGCGGGGCTGGGCATCGCCATGGTCAACTCAGGGGCAGGAGTTGGCCAAGGCACAAGGGGGTACGGGCAGCAGGACCACGGCAGGCCTGACCAGGGCCTTCAGCTCCACCGAGACTCCCAGCCACTCCTAAAACCTCCCCAGCAGGCTGCCTGCCACCTAACATAAGGGACGCAGTGACATTCAGATTCAGACAGATAGTCAATAATTCTGGCATAAATAACTTCTTTTCCCCTTTGTCTTGGTTTCCAAATGTCTCCCTGTACAGTTCCAGCTGGAGGTGAGCCCACAGCGGTCCTCCTGCCCCGGCCTCCCCAGCTCTGGGCTTACAGCCGTGGTTCCCACCTCCAGCCTGGCCTAAGCATTAGGTACGCCAGCGGTGCATGGGATCCGTGTCATGGCACCAGAGTTTGATTGCTAAGAGAGGAATCTGTATTTACCTGAAAAACCCCGCCATTGCTTGCCTGAAGTTGAAATTCACGGGGGCTCCTGTGCTTCTGTGGCTCCCCCGGCTCTCCCTGATGTTTATGGGGTCCTGGGACTGGGGCTCAGCGCCTGTGCTGAGTGGGGTGTGTGGATGGGGGTGGTGGGGAGGCCACAGCCTCGCAGTCCCTTCTTGTCCAGCCAAACCAAAACCCAAATACCAAGCACAGAGTTGGGGGGAGACTCGGGGCTGAGCCCCGGTGGGCTGCTTTGCTTTGTTTCGTTTGGCCTTTGTTACTGTCTGCAGCACCGAGGGTTGGACCTAAGGCCTTCCTTCGCATTCACTCACCTCCCCCGCACTCTGTACTTATTTATTTATTTGTATTTGGCGACAGGGTCTTGCTAACCTGCTGCATTCCCCAGGTTGGACTCCAGTTGGCGATCCTCCTGCCTCAGCCGCCCCGAGTGCGAGGACTCCTGGTGTGTGCCCGGGCCAGGCGCTGCACGTCCTGCTTTTGGGCGGGCAGGTCAGCCTCTCTGGCCTTGGCTTCCTGGTGTGTACAGAGGAGGGGGCTGCCTCAGAGTGACCCAGGTGCCCAGGGACCGGCGCTGTGCCCACGAGGAGGACACTCCCCGCCAGCCTGGCTCCGCCTCCTCCTCGCACCTGTGAAAATTGCACCCGGTGCTGTCACTGTTGGTGGGCCCTGCGAGGCACCGTCCCTGCGGCTCACTGTTAAACGTTGGTTTTGAGCCGTCACCTGTGGAGAAGGGGGCCTTTCCCACTCGTCGTTCACGTGCCTAAGCTCCCGTTCACGAGCTGAGCCCCCTTCCGCTCCTGCGCGCTGCTCCTAACCTGCTCTTCCGTAGGCGTGAGTCTCCGTGGCCTGATGCCAATCCGTGCTCTTGCGGTCTTGCTCCAAAATGCCTTGTCCAGACCAGTGTCATGGAGCTGTTATGGGTGGGACCTAAAGGTCCCTGCAAGGCCGCAGTGATTGGCTCATGGGGCTGCGGTGCTCCTGAGGACTGGTGCCCGGATGGGTCCTAGCTATTGGGGGCGGGGCCAGTGGGAGGAGGCGGTACTGTGAGTGGGGTCTTGGGGAGAGGCGGTCCCAGGGGCGGGGCCTGGAAGCCCCCCTCCTCTCTGCTTCCTGTGCCCCGTACCCCAGGAAGCTCTCCTCCCTAGACCCCTGTGCCCTGCATCCTGCCCTGAAGCCACCCACCGCGAGCTGAAATGTAAGCTAAAATCAACCTCTTTTTTTTAAAAATGTATTTAGGACAGACAGGGTCTACAGGGTCTCATTACACAGATGGGACTGGTAGTGATCCTCCTGTGTTCACGCTCCCAAGCGCTGGGATTACAGGTGCGTGTCACCATGCCCAGTCTCAGTCACCGTCTCAGTGCACCCCGGGGTTGGGGCTGGCACTGCATGCGGGGTTCAAACCCCAGCTTTGTGCCTGCCTAAGCAGGTGCTTTAGTCGCTGAGCTACCTGGCCGGCCCTCACCTCTCTCCTTTAAGCCCCATGTCCGGAGTTGCCTCTCGGCTTAGTGAAAATACTGTAGTTTTCTCTGTTTTTCCAGTGAGAGGGTGGAGGGTGCGGGGACCTCGCTGCCCAGCGTTCGTGCCGCAGCCCTTAGGCTAGATTCTTTGGTTTTTAAGTCGTTCTTGCACTTTAAGTTGATTTCTGCAGATGTCAAGAGCCGAGGGCCTGATCTCTTCCACACGCGGCCGCTGGTTAAGGCCCAGGGGGTCCCTTCCCGGCATGTGCTTCCGGAGCTCTTCGGGAATCTGCAGGCCCACGTGCGTTGGCTCCCTCGGGGCACCCCACCCCAGGCCACGGTTCTCCGGCGAGCACCGGCCACTCTGGTTAGGAGCCCTGTGGTCTGTCTTTGAGTTGGGTGAGGCGATGCCTCCAGCTTTGTTCTTTTTTTTATTTTATTTTGTTTTTTAAACCTCATTTATTTATTTGTTTGTGTTCTGGCTGGCTCAGCCTGCCCTGGGGCTGGGGCTGGCGCAGCATGTGGTGCCGGGGATCGAACCGCAGTCTCTGTGGCTGCCTAAGCAGGCACTTTAGACCACTGAGCCATCTCACCAGCCCCAGCTTTGTTCTTTTTGTTTGAGATTTCTTTGTGGTGTTCTGTGGTCCCACGTGCATTTTAAGGGTTTTCTATTTCTGTTAAAATCGTCACAGATATTTTAGCAGATTGCTCCAGGCGTGGTGGACACTGTGACCATACTAGTTCCTCCAGTCCCCAACACGCACCTACAGACAGGAAGGCAAAGAGCCTGGCTTTGAAATGAGTAGTAGATCTGAAGGGGGGGTTTCGGAAGAAGCCGTGAGAACAGCCAAAAGGCACATTTCTAAAATGCTCAGCGTCACTAATGCTCAGCTTTCTCTAACAACTGCACGCACCCACTACCACGTGACCCAGCAAACCACTGCTGGATTCTGCCCAACGGGAAGGAATTTCTATGTCAGAGAGACACCAAGCCCCCACGAGTGGGGTGGGGAATCCAGTCAGCCTGAGCAGCCGGTGGTGGGCGAACAGGTAGAGAACGTGGCACAGTTCTCTTCTAGTGTGATGGAGTACTACCCAGCTCTGAAAAAGGACGTGATCCCTGGTCACTTGCCACCACAAGGATGGGACTGGAGATGATTACAGTGGGTGAAGAGAGCCAGGCACAGAGACGAGCACTGTGGGGTTCCACATGTGGGATCAGGGAAAATGGCCTCAGAGAAGCCGGGAGTGGAGCAGTAGCTACCACGTGCAGGGGTGTGGGGGGCAGGGGAGCAGCCATCTCTGGTTCAGGCACAGTGAGCCGGAGCCCCAGCAAGCTAACCGTAGGAGCGTGACTCCCGCTAGCAGTGCTTATGGGAGCTGAATCCCAGGGCTCCAAACTCAGGGAGACTCGGAACTGTAAGGACACAAAACCCAAGGGCAATTAGGACACGCAGCACCCGGGAGTGTGAGGTCCCATCACGGACACAGGTCGTGCCGGGGCCTCCCCCACGCCAGCTCTGCTCCTGCTCTGTTCCACTCTTCACCTCTCTCTGGTCTCTCCCCCTGAGTGGAGGTGCGGCTGGTCAAGGCTTCCAGAGCGTCCCGGGCCCCTGGCCCCTTCCAGACCCACAGGACCCGCTGCTCCTCGGCACTTGGAACCCGGGCAGAGGCTCAGGCCAGGAGTTCAAGGCCAGCCTGGGCTACAAAGTGAGATTCTGTCCCTCCAAAAAAACAAAACCAAAAACAAACAAACAACAACAATAAGAAAACTCAACCCCACAGCTTTCCCCAGAGGCCGGCTGCCCAGGCCCTCACTGGCATCCACAGTGGCACGTGGCACCTGTGTGTCTGGAAGCAGATTGAACACTGGAGGGCACACAGGGAGCCTCCGTGCCTGCTGCTGGACACAGGCAGAAGGAGGGTCGGGGAGGGCAGCGCGGCCAGGCGACGGTTGCAGAGGGAACCCTCCTCTGATCCCCCTCTTCAGCCTTGTCCTTCCCAGACTATCACCTCCAGGTCTTGCTGGTGGTTCTCAGAGCCAGAGCAAGGGCCCCGCCCAGCCTTCAGTACCCTGGGGCCGGCAAGTGCTCTTGGCCCACTCTCCCTGTCCACTCAAACCCCGCTATCCTTGGTGCCTCCCTTCGCTGCCCCTGGCTCTGTACCGTCTCTGAGAGGATGGAGGGGTTGGGGGTGGGGGTTGCACCTTTGTCTCTGTTACTTTCCCGGTGCTCAGACAAAACACAAGGCGCCCAAAGCTAACGGGGGAGGCTCTGGGGCTCGCCATCTGTAGAGGTTTCGGTCCACACGCGGCTCACTCTGGGGTAGGTGGGGGGCAGCAGACATCGCAGAGCTGGCCACATGCAGCCGCAATAAGCGACAAACACACAAGTAGCTGCGCTGGCCCTCCTCCATCCCCTTTTTTTTCTCCACTGCCTAAAACTATGCGTAACCAACCAGGGACTGGATAAGTAATCGCACACTCTTAGGCCAGCACCACACACCCTAGACCCAGGCACCTCTGAAAAGGCCTCAGCTATGACCAAATGAGGCTTTGGGGGGACATCTAGACAGGCAGAACAACCCAGGAGGAGGGGCCGAACTGCCCCGGGAGACCCTCACCCTTGAACAGGTATCCAGGACAACCCGCTTCTGAGTTGGGGTGAGGCCCTGACGGCAAAGGTGGAAGGAGGAAGCAATCCTGGGGGCTCCCTGAAGGAGGTGAACATCTCAGCACCAGAGGGGCAGAGGTCGTGGCCCCGGATGACCAGCCAGGGCGCTTGCACGTGGTCAGGACGATCCCCGGGGCGCTGAGGGCGCTGCACAAAGCCATCAGTCTTCCGGACGCCTCTGGAGCTTGGTCCCACCAGCCCAGGTGGCCAGACAGGAAATTCTCCAATCACGGCCACAGAGGCCAGACCCAGAGAGCCAAACCAGATATGCCCAGCGCCGGAGGCGGACAGCTGAACCGGGATTGATCGCCTGTGCCACGAATTAAGTAGAGGCATAATTTATAATCTGCCCAACGCAGGCTGTGGCCTGGCCCCACACTGCAGGGGCACATAGAGGAACGGGGCCCACCCCCGGCAGAGCCCCAAATCCAATTTCCACCCCATCCTGGGAATAAAA
The DNA here is from genome assembly GCA_004027915.1 of Capromys pilorides. NCBI lineage: Eukaryota > Metazoa > Chordata > Mammalia > Rodentia > Capromyidae > Capromys > Capromys pilorides. Next base: position 52,285 of record PVKN010000028.1, on the reverse strand, counting down.
GCTTCTGCCACCAGCCGCAACACATTTGCAGATCCAATCAGCCCTGTCTGGGCCGCTGGCAAACAGTAAGGGCCAGTGTCAGGCCTGTGGGGCCCAGCAGCTAGCCTGGGCTCCAGCGTGAGATCTGACCAGCTTTGGGGCTGGGGTGAGCTGCCTGCCACCTGCCCGGGCCTCGGCAAGCACTGGGCTCCCCGTGCTTCCAGCCTGCGCCGGGCCCCTGGTCTTCTCTCGTGCTCCCTCCTGCCCCAAGTGCCTCTCTACCTTCGGAGGACGCAGTGCTCCGCCACCTGCCCTGCTGGCCACCTGCCTCTGCACTCAGCCACCTGCTCCATCACCGGATCACCCCCTCTTCCTGCCCTGCTTGCTCCTCAAGCTTCTGGAAGCAACAGCTACCTGTCTTGTTCCTCTCTGCCCTGCCACTCTGCTCCTCTGGCACTGAGCTCGTCCCCTGGGCGCTGAGGTCTGTGCAGCCCGGCTACATGACTGATGTGGCCAGCGCTTTCCAGATGGTCCTGATGCTGGGCTGTCCTGGGCCAGTTCAGACCCCTCCAGCAGGGCCAGCCAAAGCCCGTCTCTCCTAACGCCTTCTCCATGCACACTGCTCAGGTAGAGTGGTTAGCAAGACACACAAGCATGCATGCACACACACACATACACAAGCACACACACGCACGCACGCATGCTAGTATGTACACACTCAAGCATAGGCACACGTGAGTCCTTGGTCAGACATGTGGGAAATCATCCCGTGGAAATCCAGAATTCCATTCACAGATGAAAGGCCTGAGAAGTCTGCCCGTGGATCCTACTGTTTACTGTGGTTTGTGTTGGGCTTCTACACGTGACGCAGGGCAGACCGTGGGCTGGGGCAGCCCGCCTAGCGACTGCCGTGGCTGCCACCTGGGTAGATACCAGGTCTGAAAGAGTGCTGATCTCAGGCTCCCTGTGCTGCAGGGTGCCCTGCAGTCCCCCGAGCCAGACAATACTGTGTGTCCCCCAGACTGGACCAGCCTGGCCACGCTCTGCGCTGCGCCAGGCTCACCACAGCATGCCTTGCAGGAGTCTCACCTTGAGGATGTCTACACTGCCTGCCCACTGAGCCACAAGTACCTTGCAGGGTGCTACGAGTGCCGCTCTACCCTAAGGGTCACCCAAGGTACGTGCTAGGAGCTGGCCACTCCCAACCCGGGTCCCCCCACTCGTGCCCACTGCAGTCTGCAGCATAGGCTGCTGGACCCAGGCAATGGTCGGCCCCCAGGATGCCCCACCCCATGATTCTGTAGGGAGGAGCCTCATGGGCATCATATATGGTCAGGGCCTCCAAGGACCAGAGTCAGTGTGCCCATGCTTGGCAGCTCCTCGTGGGAGGTGGGTGATTTCTGGGCACCTGCATGTGCAGCTCTTATGGAAGCTTAGAGCTGGATCTATAGTCAGCTGGCTCAATACAGAGCCAGGAGGACCTTGCTGCAGTCCACCCCCAGGCAAGGCGGGGCCGGGGAAGTCAGGAAGTGTCCCAGCCTAGTATAGGCCAAAGCCAGGGAAGCTGTGGGTGGGGGCTGGGTGACAGCCTCACGGGCCACAGTGGTTTCATGGAGGGTTGGTAGGCATGGGGGAGTTGATCCTGTGGCCCCTGGGGAAACCCCAGGGCCTTCCCATGACGTGGTGGCAATGTGCTTCGTACACTAGCCCCATGCTGAGGAAGCCCCCCATCCCTCATTTGCCGAGCGCTGGTGTGAGGAAGGGCGCAGGGTTCTGAGGTGACTGTGTAGCTTCCCTGGGTCATCTGTGCATGAGGCCGGAGACGTGGTTGACTTTTACGTCCAGGTCAGTACAAGATGAGCTTTAGTTGTCTTCTCATGGCAGTTTGGGCACCACAGTCTTCCTTGCCCCATGGGACAAGCTGAAAAATGCCTACTCCTTTTGCGTTCTCACAGAGTTTGGGCAGAACCAGTTCTAGCTGGTATTGAGACCTAAGGCCCCAGACAACCCTGGGGAAGCCAGCTAGGCCTGCAGAGAGGCGTTCAACTACAGAGCCACTTGCTTTTCTTTTTTCTTCCTTCTATCTCTTCTCCTATTTTTCCCTTGCATCATTGAGCCTCAAGCCCAGGGCCTGGAGTGTGTGACGTCATTTCTTCAGCATGTGCCGGGCTGTGTGGGTATCTACTTCTTACTATGCTTTTGCATTTTTGAAGAACTTGCCATATCATCTAGGAGACAAATGTGAGTTGTTTGCAAGGTTTCCCGTTTCTTTTCCCTTTTTTTCTTGGTCTGTCTGCTACAGGTTCATGCGTCACACTGACTTCTCGAGCTGTTCTTCTCCATTGCTTGTATTTTCCATTGTGTTGACCGCCGCTGGGCTCCATGTCCTTTTTCCTTTCATTGTTTGGTTTAACCTGCCCTCCTCACCCTGGTGTCTCAAGGCCCTGGCCGGAGCACCCTCCTCCCCTGACCCTGCGTGCATTCCTGGACAATTCCTGGGAGCTCTGATTTAGCCACATTCTGTGGATTTTGTGGGGCTGTCATTTTATTTTTTATTCAGCTGAAAACATCTACTGATTATTTGGAAGTGTGTTGTTTGACTTCTGGCTGTTGTTCTCTTAGGGATTTTCTGTTTAACTGTACTGCGGTCAGGAGTAAACTATCATTTTAGGCTGGTATGTGTTACATATCCTGGATGTGCTGGGATGGGGACATTGTTGGGTGCAAGCGTGGAAAGTTTGTGCAGCATGATGGTGTGTGTGTGTGTGTGTGTGTGCACGTGTGTGACAAGTGTCCTGTGGGAGGCCAGTCTGGGCGGTGACCACAAGTCCCCAGGACCTCTGAGTTATGCAGCTTTGGATCTCAGGCCTGCGGTTCTTTCCCTCTCCTCGGCTCAGTCAGCCTTTTCCTTTATTTATTTTAAGTTGTTATTAGACACGCACACGCTCGAGATTGTTGTGTCTTCTCATTGAATCGATCCCTCAGCCATCACCAAGTGACTCACAAGCGTGATTCATCTCTCCATCCTGATAGCAGGCTTCCCTCTAGGATCAGCTGTGTGTGATACCGTGTTTTCAAGTGGTTGAAATTCACCCAGCTATTGATGCTGAACAGTCCCCACCCCCCTAGGCATCCCACAGCATGTGGCTAGCTGGGGCGAGAGTCCAGGCCCCCGCCCAGCACACGCAGGAGACCTCCCGGGGCCCGCAGGCCCCATTACGCTGCATGGGAGGGGAAGCTGCTGTGCCCAGCTGGCCCTCAGATCCTCTGCTGCATGGGGGCCCTGCCCATCCAGTGTCTGCCTGGTGCATGTTGCATGGGTATGTTCTACAGAGTCGGGGTGTGCAGAGCAGTGAAACTCAGCTGAGGCCTTCAGGACATGGGGCCCGGGGGCGGGGGCCAGGTCAGGACGAGAGATGGGACTCGCCCATCTGTGTCCTCCTATGTGGGGGTAAAATAGACCAATCTGTACCTTCAGTTGGAGCCCTTTGGGCCCAGGCATGTGCTGGGGTAGACCAGAGGTGCCCCTCCTGCTTGTCAGGGTCCTGCCCCGAGACACAGTGCTAAGTCTGGGTGGTAGCACCTCCCAGTTCTGTTCACTCCCAAGCTCAGAGCCTCTGCTTGATGCCATATTCCTGCGAGGGCTCTGGGCCCTGAGAAGAGCTGCAGGGGCATTGCCACCTGGCCAGTGTCCACCAGGAAAAGGAGACACTTGGGGGAAACCCCTGAGCCAGACACTGCACAGGGCAGGGTGGGCAGGGTACTCAAGGGGGAGGGGACACATGTATCTAGGCACTGAGGTGTGGGCCACAAGGTGACTCTGGGGACCCAGATGCTTGGCCAGTCCTGCCCAGGATAGTGCGTGGGCCATGGCTACCCCTGCCCACTGTCCTCTGCCAGAGTCCCTGGGGCAGTGGGGGCTGTCTCTCCCGCAGGGCCCAAGTGCAGCCTCAGACTCCTTGGCCTGACCTGGAAACCCAGTGAACACATGACCCAGGCCAGACGCACAGCAGCTGCTGGGGAGGTCGCTTGAACCAGATCCCACTGGTGTGTAAATCGAAATGGAGGGGGAAAAATAGGGCCAGTGAGATAGCTCAGTGGACTAAGCACCTGCTTACACAAGTGCAGGGACAGGGATTCTATCCTGGGCACCACATGCTGTGCCAGCCCCACCCCTGGGCACACTGAGCCAGCCACCGAGACCAGGCATGGTGGTGCACACCTGTAATCCCAGCGCTGAGGAGGCTGAAAACAGGAGGATCACTACCAGTGTGAGCCGCATAGTGAGACCCTGTACCAAATACATTTTCTTAAAAAAAAAAAAAAAACATGGGATGCAGGGCAGTTTTCTCTGGCTCTTCAGTTCCTTGGGGCTGTGGGCGCTGTCCACTGCTGTGGTGCTGAAGAAAAGCACCCGGGGCCCTCCACAGCTCAGAGGCTCATGGGTCAGCGGCTGATCGCATACTGCTTATCTGCAGACTGGAAAAATCAAGAGCCAGGGATGATCGGAGAGGAAGGGAGGAACAGGGTAAGGAGGAGAGAGAAGGGGATGGGAGAGCCTCAGAGCGGGAGTGGAGCTCCTCGTGCCAGCTGTTTTCTCACCGCACCCACGCAGGCCCAGCATGGCTGACAGTGGCACAATCTGTTTTGTCCAATTGGGAAATGAGGGAGCACAATCTCCTTTGTCCCCAAGGCCTTATTTTGTCAGTGAAAATATTGTACAACCAACCAGAGAGAAGAATTTGTGTGCTGCCCTTTTTGAGAAAAGAAAGCCTTAAACGCTGCCCGCGCCTGGCCTTGGGTACACCCTTCAACTCTGTGCATGGACCCCAGAGCCTGCCATGCCTCTTGCCTGCTCCAGGGCCCACCCACAGGCCTGTGTGTCCCAATCTCAAGCATGCCTGTGACATGCAGGCCCTGGAGAGCGTCACACATCTCCCATGTAGACCTGCTCACACAGCCCGCCCTTGTCCGATCTGGAATCTGCCAACATGTCTCCTGGGACAACCGTCTCCTGATGGGCAGGGAGAGCCGCCAGCACCATGGATTTGGATTGACCCAGGCTTCCTGTTGGGCAGAATGCTCACAACCACAGGCCACTTCAGCGAGGCCTGCAGGTCGGGAGGGCAGGCGCAGCTGGAGGGACAGCACCTGCGACGTGTCCTGCCACCTGACCCCACATTCCCTGCAGTGTTGGCAGGATTGGAGAAGACTGCTCTGCCCTAGCTAACCCGCTGGCAGGCCTGGGCTACGCTCCATGAGTGGGCAAGTTGCACAAGGCATGGGAAGTTGGCTGGACGTGGGCCCAGGGATGGATCAACTCATTTGGTGTCCAGGAGCCACGTTGCCACCACACCCTGTGTCCACACCTGTCATCTTGGCACATGTCCAGGCTGAGCCCAGAGGCAGGCAGGGTTACCCTGGGGCTGCCTTTTGCACGCCCTCAGAGGGCTCATTTGTCTTCAGTACCACCGTGCGTGGACAGCGCCACTCCCCGTCCTCCCCCACACAGGCTCCACCCTGGGAAGCCCCGGCCCAGTGTGACTGTGGGCCCTGACCTCTCCCTGTCACTGCATATCCCACTGGGAGGATGCGGAGGGCACAAGAGAAAGGGCAGAAGCAGAACCCCTAAGGCTGTGGGTGTAGATAGCAAGAGCACCGTGGGCTGAGACAGGAAGATGGGCAGTGGGCAGTCAGGCCTCTGGGACGAGCACTGGACCCAGCTGTGGGGAAGATCCGGCGCCCATCAGCAGCAGGACCAGGGGGATCGTGGTGGGACCTCGGGTGCGGGGGACCTCTAGGAGCAGCACCAGCTGCCAAGCACCTGGAGAAGCCTCAGGGAAGGTGGGGCAGGGGGAAGTAGGTGCTCGAGGAGTGGGGCCGACTGTCCCACGTGGGTCACTGCCCAGCTTATAGAGGAGCCAGGCAGAGCCATAATGACTGGGGCAGGTGGAGGAGGAAGTTGGTGGTGAAGGACGGAGGTGGGGTGTGGTTTGTGGTGATGAGCAGCACTGGGGCTGACGCACAGGTTCAGACAGGGACCCAGCTCCCTGCCTCAGTTTCCCTGTCTAGGGGCACACAATAAGGACTATTGCATCAGAGGTGGAGCTCAGATGTGGGGAGCTACAGGTGCACAAACAGGAGTGAAGGTGTCCTTACCGCCCCAGCCGACCTCCTCGCAGCCAGCACCGTGGCCAGCAAGCTCCGCTGCCTGCCCCGTCCCTGCGGCCGCCCCATCTCCACACTCAGAGGCTTCTGTGGATGATTCTGAGTCAGAGAGCAAAGGGGCGGCGACAATGTCAGGCACCTACTATCACGATGACTCTGAGCTCGGGGTCTCTGAGCCCACTGCCACATCCCTTCAAGCAGCGTAGCACCTGGAGCCCCAGTGACTGGCAGGTGGGCTCCCCCTGCTCAGCAGCCAGACCCGTGCTGCAGATGGTGACTACGCAGCCCCACGATGCACCAGCAGTGCCAGGTCTCAGCCTGGCTTCCTGCACTCTGGCATCGCCCTGCAGGCCAGCTGAGCACTGGGGCCAGGCAGACATGGCCAGGACTGTGCGTGATCAGGCCCCTGCCCTCCCCCACACTCAGCAGTGCCACCTTCCTGCTCCGTACAGCTGTGGCCACCCAGCTGGCCTGGCCACAATCTGTGAATTACGAGCCCCACTGTGTCTGGGGCCTCACCAGCCTGTGGGCCTCAGTGGGGGCTGAAGGCCTCAGAGCTGAGGAGCAAACTTGCAGGAAAGGGCAGGGATGGAGTAGGGTTTTTCCAGGTCTTATGGACTCTGGCCCTCCCTGCATCCGGGGCCCAGAGCACATACCAGCCTTGATGGATGAGGGTAGTGAGCTCCTCATCAGTGGAGGCATGCAAGAGGACCTGCTGCTGAGGACTTTGTGGGAAGAAATGAGGCATAAGAGTTGGCACAAAACAGCACCTTTTAAAGACTCTCCTCTGGGCTCACAGCAGCAAAGATAAAAGAGAGCTCTCTGCTGAGCAGTTCGACTTGCATAGGATCTGGAGAGTTAAGAGCCAGGCGCCAGCACTGCAGTCAACAAACCGTCCATCTCCCGTGTGCCCTTCCCTCAGAGCTCTAAATGAAAGCTGTTCATTAGCCCGACAGGTTTACCGTCTGCAGTGGGCGCTGTCTGGGAACATCTCCCGAGAGGAGAAATCACAGGTTTGAGTGCTGAGCACACTTCCAGGGGCTGAGGCTTTGGAGGCCGTGGCAGACGAAAGAGCTTTATTTGCAGATTTGTCCCCTCGGAGTTGGAGTGCAGAGGAGGCGGCTCCGATGAGCACTGCAGTGGTGGCTTTACGGCTTGCCACAGAACCGCTTTGAAATTGCACCCATTGCTCAGCGCCCGTGCGGCTCCCTGGAGGCTCCTGTCTGGGCACCGGAAGGAGCCCAAGCTCCCTCTGATGGGTGTGTGGCTCAGAGTGCAGCTGCGGGGTTCAGCCCAGCCTGGACTCCGCACAGCCCCCGCCCAAAGGGAAAGGAAGACCCATGCAGGCCGACCTCATTGGAGGGCGGGCATGCAGGAGGGGTGGGTACACAGAGGAGCCTGGGGCTGGGCTGGGCAGAGGACAGCATCCTGCAGGGTTCTGAGGGGCAGAGGCAGCAGAAGTGGCCCTTGTGTACACAGGAACAGACACCTGCCCTGGAGGGCACAAAGCCTGTAGTAGGTTAGGGACTGGGTACCCCACAGGATGAGGGTGTCTGGAGGTCAGCACAGAGCCGTCCAGTGACACTACCTGAGCCATCAGGCAGCCAGGGGTGGGCACGCCCTCCTGCCACCCAAGCAACTTCCCTGCAGAGCCATCTCGTTCCCTGCCTTAGTCCCTGAGGTCCCACAGGCTTCCCCCAGCCTTGGCATGTGGGCTTTATGTGGGATCCTCCCAGGCTCCTCTTCCCAAGGCAGATTTGTAGGGCTGGGTGACTTGGGGTCCAGGAGCACTGACTGTGGCTCGGCCCACGTGGCTGCTCCCCTGCCTCACATGAGCCCGGACAAGACGGCCACCGAACTGCGTGTCAGGGGTGGATACAGGGTCCTGTGTTCAGTCAGTGCTGAACACAGACCCACCCAGAGGGGTGGGTGTAAGGGCTAGGGTCACACAGTGGGGAGTGGGTGGAGCCCGGAGCCGGCCCCAGCCTCGGGGACATCCACAGTGTCCTCTGCTTCCAGGTCCTGCCACGGGCACAGGCGGCAGCACCAGGCCTGCATCCTTTGGGAGCGGAAACGCCACGTTCCCGCCAGCTCTGCAGCCCTGAGAGCCTCTCTGGCACACAGATGGCAGATAACAAGGCCCCTGGGCAGGCTGGTAGTTTTCCATCACCAGAGCAAATGACAGCCTCTCTGAAGCCAGAGCTCGGCGGAGCCTGATCCAGAGCCTTCGGGGCTGGGCAGGGGCGATCACCCTACCTGCAAGCCCAGGGGGCAGCCAGTAGCCACCTCCTCTCAGAGCGTCTGGGCCAGAACTCTGGCCCCGGAGCCACACTTTACAGTGACAGCGCTGGCTGGAGGAGGACTCCACATGCCACGGCACTCCACCTCCAGATGGAGAGCCGCTCGTGCCAAGGGCATATGGCAGCTCTGACTGCCGCTCAGTTCTGCTGGGAGCCTGACGCTGCTCCAGTAAACTGTGTGGAGCAAAATAGCATGTGAATGAACCCAGAGCTTGCCAGCTGCCCCCGCCAGTGCCTGCTGGTTCGCGGCCTGGTGGCAGCTCCTCGTCACAGTTGGGGACGCGCTGCGGCTTGTATCACTTCCAGGCAACAGACCTCAGGCTGCCTCCAGCTTATTCCACTATGGTGAAGGCTGCTAGAAATGTCAGGAACCAAGAGCAGAACCCACCCGAGGGCCACAGCCGGCAAACTGCAAGACCCGCCCTGCGGAAAGCTTGAAGCTGCCTGGCTTCCAGCAGCGTATACACCTCCCCCTCTCAGCTCAGAGCCTGCTCTGGGGGAGCCAGCAGCCCAGCCAGCCTGCTGGGCCAGTCGCTGTGTGGCCGCTCGTGGTCACTTTCTCCCAGGACATCCAGGGCAGGGCCACGGAGGTCATGGAAATGGAGTGCAACTTCACAGTCAGGTGGGCTTGCCCAGGGTACCCAGTGCTGCTGTGCCCCGTGGAGCCATCACACGGACACCTCTGTGGGCAAGGCCATAAGCAGTCTGGGTACCCACATAGTTGCAGCAGGCACAAGGACATCTGTTGGGCTACAACTAGGGAACCAAGGCAGGAGATGCCAGTCCCCTGCCTGCATACATAGCCCTGCATGAGTAGAAATGGACCAAATGGTGTCCGCGTTTAGCTCAAGTCTGACCCTGGGGCCTCAGAAGGTGACTGTGTTTAGAACTAAGGTCTTGACTAAATGAGGCCACCAGAATGGGCCCTCAGTCAGGGTGACGGATGTCCTCATAGGAAGGGGGTGACCATAAGCCTGCAGTGAGGGACATGCCCGTGGAGGCCTCTGGTGCTGGAGCTGAGAGTCCCTGGGCCTTCGGTTCAGGCACTACTTGCACTGGGAACCCAAGTACCCCAGTACAGGGTTGGCCTGTACCCCACCACCACTGCTGCCTCCATAGCTAAGAATCCCTGGCCCTGGCCTCCCTGACCCAACCCACAGGGCTGCCTGGCATCAGATGGGCTGGCCACTGTACCACCATCTGTGATGCTGGGCTTACTTGTGTATTTTTGTGATCATTGCCTATCCCCACAGACACTGCAGAGGCTGTGAGGGCAGGGACATTGCTGGTGCCCGCAGTCCTTGCTGCAGTTCCTGAAGGAATGCTTATAGTGGCGTTGCTAGTTGCCATGGTGACAGTAGTAACCACCTGACAGCTCGGTCAACATGCACACTGCCCACAGGTACTCTCGAGTGAATGAGGAGGGCATGTGTAGAAGCCAGGGAGTGGGGGTCAGAGTGACATCAGGGGAAGCAGCACCTCTCAGGAGCAGCCCAAGCCAGGAGCAGGGCAGCTGGCACCACAGAGCAGAGCTGCTGATCAGCATGTGCTTGGCATCAGCTGCGGTGCCTGTAGGACAAGGCCCACCAACCCTGGACAGCACTGCAGCCAGAGGCAGCCTGTGTGACAGTGGTAGGGGTCTCGTGGTCTTGGCTTTGTGAGGGGAGAGCTGTGGTACAGTGGATCTGTGCTGCCACTGTTGCCACCTCCAGGGCGGTGGTCTGCTGCCCTGTTTCTGCCTTGGCACCCCCCCCTCCCCTTACCACCTCAACCTGCAACTCTGGGCACCCTCTGCCTTGGGTACCTCACCCAGGCTGGTGTTTTGGGACATCGGCGATCAGTCCCAGCCAGGTGGGCAGCAGCGCTGTGCATTCAGGGGGCGGCTTGCCAGGAGCCTCAGCCAGCTCCCCTCCCAGGGCCAAGCACATCCGGGCACAGAGGCCTTGTCCTCGGGTCAGGTGACGGTCCCAAGAGAGCTCATCCTTGGGGCATAGCTGGCTTGCCATGGGTCACAGTGAGCAGATGGGTACCCTGATTTCCCGAGCAGCTGGCCCTGCCCGTCCTCCTGTAGCCACACGACAGCCTTAGTTCCCGGAGCAGGGCCTTGCGTGGGCGCTGGGCACTGCTTTCTGAGTGGACAAATGTCTAGTGCTTGGCCCACCCCAGGAGCCCCTGGTAGGGAGTAGACAGAGAGGCGCCGTGGCTGAGCCGCCCCTGGGACAGAGAGCAGGCAGGAGCCCCACCCCCATGACGAGCACACATTCACGCTGGATGTCCTCTCGTGAGAAGGCCTTTCTGACTGACCAGGGCCACTCAGCAAAGCCTTGTCCCAAGCCTCAATGTGTCCCTTTCTGGGCTAGAGGGCCATAGCTCAGTTCCCAGGCTGGCCACAGCCCTTCTCCTGCCTGAGGACCAGCTGGGGGGCACAGGCCCCACCTCCGTGTGCACTGCAGCCCGGAGTCTGGAAGGACATGGGGCAGCCTCGTCTGTGCAGACCGCCCTCTCTGGACTTGCGTCCTGTCCCCACCTCTAGCTGTGGAAGGACCGAGGGCTGCTCCCTCATCCACAGGGCAGAGCCCACCCCTGGCCTGGGGCTTGAGAAGCACCACGGCCTCAGTTCCAAATCCCCCACCACAGTCCTGGGGGTCCTGAATGCGAGGGCTCAGAGCGGGGCCATCCAGGAGCCACCCCTGAGGTCCAGGAATACCAGTCTGGCCAGCCTGGGGACCGATGAGGCCCAGCCCCTGAGTCCTGTGGCCCATGGGTTCTGCTCTCCCAGGGTAGAGAGCGAGGGTGAGGTGGAGCGGAGGAATGCAGGCACCTTTGCCCCGACTTTGTTGGCCCTGAAACCACCTCGGCAGTTTACCGGAGGATGCAAGGGTGAATATGAACGGAGGAAGGTTCCTAGGTAATAACATGGAAAACCCCAAAGGCTGGAGCTGCCCACCGCAGGATGTCTGCGAGGAGGGAAGTAAGCGAGCTGGGGCCACGTAGGGACTGGAGCTTGGACAGAGCCTGAGCCCACTCCTCACCGGGACCTCATCTCCTAAACAGGAGGGTCACCTGCACCCCACAGCGCTTTCTCTTTGAAGAATTGGCAGGGGCACTCATCCACAGCCAGTTCCAGCACCAACTAAGTGCCTACTGTGTGCAGTCCCTATGTGGGGTCCCAGCCCCCCAGCCTGGTCACTGGGACCTCTACATTTCCAAGGCCAGTGGGGAGAACCCCACACTGTGCCAAGTGACAGGGAGTCACCCAGGCCACGCCCCATCTGTGGCACCAGGGATTTCCAAGATGCCGGAGCATGCCAGGCAGCACAGCCACCAGTGCCACCTCTCCACCCTGGCACTCTCGGTTGTGTGGCTGAGAGGAGGTCCCAGCCCCTGCGCAGCCTGGCCCACCCTCCCAGACTGGTCCCTCATGGCTCTCTGGCCCTTCGACTGCTGAGCAATACCAAAGCTCAGCTGCTGCGTCTGCTGCTTAAGGCCTCGTGGAAGCCAGGACAAGAGTCAATCGTGTGTAACAGCTTCACTGGAGCCAATTAAAAGAGGACAGATTTCTCTTTAAATTTGGTGTGCAGTGGTGCACGCTGCAGGAAACCGGTAACTGAATTATTTCTCAGTGCAGTTTGGCATTTTCTATCCTGGGAGGCGGGTGGGCAATTGGCACTGTTTCCACGACGACGTAGTGAGCAGGGTTAGGCCTGGTTCCCCATGGAGGGGCAGCTGCAGGAAGGCCGCTTGAGGCTGTGGCACCGCGGGCCTGTCTGGTCCTCTTGACCTGACATTTAATCTCAGCACCGTTGTGGCGAAGCCGGCAGAGAGCACAGCTCCAGGCCGGGCAGTCTGGACTGTACACACGCCACACGGTAGACTCATCCCAGCGCTCCGGGAGGCTGAGGCAGGTCACGGAGCTAGACAGCATTCTCTCCAGAACATGCCCCCCACACCCTGCAAGAGCCCGGCTTCCTCCTGAAGCTGCGAGGAGGCCGCTGTTTCCTGAGACGCTAGTCAGTGAAGAGCTGATGAACCGAGGAGAAACGCCCACCAGAGGGAACAGAGCTGTAGCCCAACCTGCACGTGATGCGGAAAATCCCCGTGCAAGCCCAGCGCAGCTCTGATTGGTCCGCTGCTGCACAGGGTCTCCCGCTAGCCCCCTAGCCCCTGCAGGGTGTCGCTCTCAGTGGCCTCGCAGCCCAGAGAGACAGTTCTGCAGCTCTGGGAGCAGAGAGAAGTCCTTCTGGGGCTTCTGCATGGGCGAGGGCAGCCTGGGCTGCCCAGCTGCTGTGTGGCCCAGACGACATGGCGCTAGGTCTTGCCCCGGAGTGCTTGGCTGCGCTGGGGGACCTGTGGCCTGGCCTGGCCACTGAAAGGAAGCTGGTGGAGAGGGAGGCCCCATAGCAGTGTGGGGCAGGGAGGCGACGGAGGTGGCCAGGCCAGAGCTGGAGCCCTGAGTGGGCTGGGTGTTCCTGGGTGCTGGGTGCTGGCAGTGAGGGCAAAATAGCTTGTGGCTGGCTCAGCCCTGTGTGGCTGAGGCGGAGCCTGGGGACTGGTATTCAGGGACTGCCACCTCTGCAAGCTCTAAATGCCCTCTGGGGTTCTCCAGGTCCCCAACCCTCCCTGGGAATGGATACTTGAGAGCTGAGAATCTGCCCTATGGGGCTTACTAGTGGACGCCCAGTGTCTCCGGCTCCCCTGGGGGAGGGTCATGCATATCCTGTTTCCTCTTTCTCCTCGGCTGCCAGGTAGCTCTGGGCATGTTTTGTGTTTGGACCTAAAGGCAGGACGCCTTTAATGGACTTTCTGCACCCCTGCTCCCCTTGGGCCTGCCTGCCTGATTCCTTATCTCAGGCATAATGATCCTATTGTGCCAAGGCTTTTTACTGGGAGCTGCCACAAATCCTCTTGGCAGGAAAGAAAAACATTTTCAGTCCCCAGGGCTTTCTTTTGGCCCAGACTGCAGCTGACTCTGCTTCCCAGGCGGCCTTCTGAGGATGGCACTGTGCCTGCCGCAGGGCCCGACCCTTTGCACCCAGCTGGAAGAATGAGCAGCTCATGGCACGGGATGGGAGACGGAGGGGGCCTGTGACACAGCAGAGCACGTGATCCCTCCCCCTGAATCCACACGCCCACTGCCCCAAACCGTGCCTCACCCCAGCCCTGCAGCACACCCACAGAGCACCCTCGGGTCTCCCTGGGAGCAGGACGGCCCTTCCCTGACATGGGGAGCAACAGATGGGGACACAGCAGGTACCTGCCACACTGGAGATGCCACCCCTAGTGCCCCTGGATAGGGGCACTGTGGGCCAACGCAGCTGGGGGCTGTGCTCCACCCTGAGGCCACGGCTACCAGGCAGACCTGAGATGGGCCTGCAGGCGCCACCCTGTGTTCTGGTCCAGTGCCGTACTGGAATAGTTGAGCTATGCTGACGAATGTGGTATAAAAACACAGCCGATGCCAGCAACTCCAGGAAGGGTGGCTCCCACACCAGCCAGTGCCACAGCAACATGCCCCACACAGCCCCAAGACGAGCTGCATCTCCAGCATCCGCTGTCCCCCTGCAGCCTGGAATATTTTGTATTCATCCCAAGCTGACTTGCTAGGAAAACATTTGAGTTATTCTTTCCCCTGCTTCCCACAAGCTCAGCAGTGGAGGACAGGACAAAATCCACACAGGAACAAGCCAGGATGAGGCACACATAGCCTGGGCCAGCCCAGGGACCCAGGGCTGGAGCCAGCACCCCCAGGCCCTCCTCCTGTGTTCACTGCACCCCCAACAGTTGCCTCTGAGCCTCGGTTTCCTCAACCAAAACAGGGACTCACAACCTGGTAGCAGACCCGGAAAGAGGCGGCAGGATGGAACCTTGGGGTGAGGCCCTCAGAAGTGGCCAGACCTGCTGGCCACAGGAGATGGGGCAGAGCTCCTGGCCCTCGTCCACACTTCAGACACTGCCCTGTGGGGAGTTCTGAGCACCGTCAGAGCAATGCCAGCCCCCGCATCATTCAGGGAGACATGGAGCAGCAGCAAGGTGACCAAGGTGACCATTTGTCCCTGCAGCAGGCAGGCAGGAGGCAGGCTTCGTCTGTGCACTGGGCTGAGGCTTCCAGGCTGCAGCCCTGTGTGTGAGTGGTGTCCACCTCGAGGACACAAGCTCAGAAGGGCAGGGGCAGCTGCAGGTCTGGGAAAGAGAGGAACAAGGGGCTGTCACTCCTGTGAGGGATCCCCACGTGAGTCCCTGTCCCCAGGTCTGCACCAAAGGTGCCCCACACAGGCGCCAGCTCAGGGCCACACAGCCCTAAGCCTCAGGCAGGCAAGCACATTTCCACTGCAGATCTTGCATAGCAAGTCCAGCCACTGACCTGCCCCAGGGGCCACCCCAGCAGCCCGGGCCAGAGTGGCCTCCGGCCCCGGCAGCCTGACACCCAACCTTGAGCCCTGAACCTTCTTATCTGCCACAAGCACGGCCTCGATTTGTACCTTCCGGCCTCTGGTCCCTACTCTGGACTCTGCTCTGCTGAGGAAAGTGGGTGACCATTTTGGGTGACCACTGACAGGCAGGAGGAGTTCACAGGAATCAGCGCTGTCCCAGCTGGGTCCCGTCACCAGCTGTGCCCCCCCCCCCCAGCAGCCTGGTTCATCTCTGGATCCCCTGAAACATGCTGGTGAAGGCCAGGGCCCTCCTCTCAGGCAAGGGCTTCTCGGTGTGGGCTGAGGGCAGGGGCTGCCTCCACATGTGGCCAGCAGCGTGGACTCCTCCTGCTTGCTGCGTGGTATGGACTCTGGAGAGGAAATTCTGAGGTCCTGGGCTTTGGGTCTTTTCCTCTAAGGACATGGTGATACCTCTGCCTTCCCAGTGCACTCTCTGCGCCTTCTGGTGGAGGTCACCATGAGGGCTTCAACTCTGCAGGCAGGACTGGTCACCCCTCTCCACAGTGGAAGCCAGCTCCAAGAAAAGTGGGTGTCTGTCCAGGCCAGCAGAGGGTCCCAGGCAGGTTCTGCCCCACCTGGGTTGGTCCCTCCCAGCATCCTTCCTCCACATCCCCAGGATGGGTTCTCTATCTGTGTCCAAGCCTGGCACACAGCAGGCATGAGTGTCATTGCCTGCGCTGGCTGTGGACAGGCTGGGGCGGCTCCTCCAGGACCCACAAGGTGGTAACAAGGCCAGCTGGTGTGTGTGTCTGAAAGGAGGCTTCCTTAGGGACCTGTCCTGGCCCCTGTCTGGGAGACAGAACTTAGGAAGGAAGGCAGGATGAGAGGGTTGAGTCACCCTAGCATAGGCCCTAGGCCATGAGAACCAAGACATGCACTTGGGGTGCAGGAACCTCGGGGGCCAGGTGGTGACATAGGGGCTGAGGAGGGCCTGGGGCTGAGAGGAGTGGAGCTGAAGGTGAGTGCGTCAGGGTCCCCCTGCTTTGCTCTGTCCAGCCCTGCGCTCGGTTCCCCCAGGCGCAGCTGCACTCTGCACGGGTCCTGGAGGAGCCCATGGGTTCTTGGCCAGCTGAGTGCCCGGCACCCCATCCATTCATCCTTCTCCCTGCCTGTGGCTGAAGATGAGAGCTGGGCAGAGAGAGCAGCACGGGCACTGGCACGGCGCCAGGTACCTCCTGCCCCTGCAGGTGCCCACCTCACTGCTCAGGGCCTCAGAAACGCGAAGGTGACGCTCACACTGCCTGCCTGCCGTCTGGGGTGGGGGGATGAGGCACGTGTCACCCCCACCCTACTTGCTTTCACTAGCTAGTCAGAGAGGGCTCAGAGCCTGGGAGGGGGGGGGCCTGCACAGCCCCTCCCCCCCAGTGGCAGGCGTCTCGGCTGAGCAAACAGGGAATGCAGGGGTCGTCACATCTCACTCCCAGACCTGACCTGGGAGTCCACCAGGGGCTCAATTCCTTCACTTCCCGGACTCTCAGGGACAAGAATCCTGAGTGTGTTCTACATGTAAACGTTTTTTTTTTTTTAAAAAAGAGGCCCCTCATACTCACGCAGGAGGGCACCCTGGAACCCCGAGGCCCCCAGAGCCCTACTGCGCTCCCCGAAGGCGGCCGAGGCAGCAGCGTGAGGGTCTGGAGGCCACCCCACCCAGGCGTGAAGGACAGATGGCTGCTCCTGACACTTACATTACAAAGGTTTATTTAGAAAATAGTTTGGTTGTTTTGGCTGTCGTTGTTTTTGGCAAACATCTAAATCCTTTCAATAATCAGTGTCAGGCCTGGTGCCGGGGAAGTCAGCCCTTGCTCAGCGGGGACGCTGGGCAGTGTGTCTGCGGGAGGCTCCCTTCTCGCCCCGTGGGGGCCGCAATTGCACAGTGGGCGTCACACCCCAACTTCACAGGGGCACCCTGTAGGGCCCCCAGGCGCTGTACCTAGTCCTGCGGTCCAGAACCAGCCCCTTGCTGAGAGGGGAGGCAAAGGGGTGGCCCTCTCTCCTCCCCACTCCCGGGAGGCAGCGCCAGGGCACCTTCCCCTGCGCCCCGCAGAACAGTATGTCCCTGGCCTCTGGGGAGGCCACCTCGCCCCTGCTCCAGCTGTCCAGGGCGCACTGTCACTGGCGGAAGCCCCTTCGCCTCCGTCTGAAGAGGATGTGCTTGAAGGAGCGCCGGAAGTCCTGGTTGAAGACGGTGTAGATGACAGGGTTGAGCGAGCTGTTGCAGTAGCCAATCCAGAAGAAGAACTTGAAGAGCGGGCCGGGCAGCTGGCAGGCCTCGCGGCAGATGCCGTACAGGCTGTAGCTGAAGAAGAAGGGGAACCAGCACAGCACGAACACGCCCATGACCACGGCCAGCACGAAGGTGAACCGCTTCTCCCGCGCCTGAGCCACCTTGCGGCGGCACACGCTGCTGCGCGCCCGGCGCCTGCGCGACAGGAAGAACTCGACGGAGCGCGAGCTGGCGCGCGACAGGCGCCCGCCGGGGCCGGGAGACCGGGACGCCGACAGCGCTCCGGGCTCGGAAGCTGCGGATCCGGAGCCCAGCCCCAGCGCGTCGGCCGCGGCCTCACGCCGCCGCACGCCCCTCCGCAGTGCGCCCCTGCGCCGCCGCCTCTCGGCCGCGCTGCTCTCGTCCGGCTCCACGTCCGGGCGCGGGGGCGCGCAGTGCCCATTCTCTCCCGCGCCTGCCACCGCAGCCGCGCCTAGCCCGTTCTCCGTGGTCGGAGACTCGCCGTCGGGGCCCGCCGGCCCGCGCTTCTCACTGAGCGTGCGCGTGCGCAGCTTGGCCACACGGTAGATGCGCGCGTAGACCAGGCCCATGATGAGGCAGGGTGCGAAGAAGGAGCCAATGCAGGAGGACAGGATGTACCAGGTCTCGTCGTTGAGGCCACACTGCGGGTAGGCAGCGCCAGCGGGCCGGCGGTAGAAGGAGACGAGAGGCGGGAAGGAGATGACGGCTGAGATGAGCCACACAGCCACGATGGTGGCCTTGACGCGGCGCGGAGTGCGCTTCAGGTTGTACTCGACGGCCTGCGTCACCGACCAGTAGCGGTCCAGGCTGATGGCACACAGGTGCACGATGGACGAGGTGCAGAAGAGCACGTCCAGCGCCAGGTACACGCCGCACCACACCTGCCCGAAGTACCAGTAGGCCATGAGCTCGTTGGCCAGCGAGAAGGGCATGACCAGTGTGGCCACCAGGATGTCAGCCGAGGCCAGCGACACCAGGAAGAGGTTTTGTGGCGCACGCAGTGCCCGGCTGGTCAGCACGGCGATGACCACCAGCACGTTGCCCACCACAGTGAAGACGATGAGGAAGCCCACCACGGCCGCCAGCCCTGCCACAGCTCCCGCCGAGTACTGGCTAGGCGGCGGCCCCCAGACGTTCCCCGAGGCGTTGGCGCCTCTGCCGCCGCCCCCCTCGCCGGCACCGCTCGCGTTGTGGCCCTCCACCGCCACCAGAGCGGCGGCCAGCGCCGGGGACGCCATGGTCCTCCCGCGAGCTAAGCGGTCCCACCCGGAGCCGGGGTGCAGCCGCCGCAGCAGCTCTGGAGCCCCCAAGCCCGGGCCGGCGCCCGCATAGCCCCACAGCCGGCCCTCGGCCGTGGTGGCCCGGCGGGCGGCGCTCCGGAGAGCGTGGCCGCCGGGCTCCCCGCCGCTGCCGCTGCCGCTGCCGCGCGCGCGAGTGCACAGCCAGAGGCGCCCGGAGCGAGCAGCGACGCAGAGGGCGGAAGAGGGGCAGGTCTTGGGGTCCCCGCGCGGCCCCGTTCACGGGGAACGCCCCGGCAGCAAGCCCACCGAGACGCGGCGCCCCAGCAGACGCGCCCGGGCGGCTCCACGGTCCCCGCGCCGGAGCCGGGCACAGGCTGCAGGCGGCGGCGGCGGCGGCGGCCCAGGCGCTCCGCCTCCCATCGGGCCAGCTAAAGCTCGGCGCGCCGGGGCGCGGGCTGCCGCTCCTCCGGGCCCCCGCGCCCGCGCGCAGCCTCCGGCTCCAACTTTACTTTTCCTGCCCGGGCGCCGGCGCCGCCACCGCAAGTCCTCCGGCTGCTCCCGGGCGCGGGTGTCGCCTCGCCTGCCTCGCTCGCCAGCGCTGCGCCGCAGCCTCCTCCTGCTGCTCTTCCTTTGCCTCCGCCGCGAGTGCAGCCGCCCGGGCTCGGCTTCCAACTTGGGTCGAGTTGCGCAGCGGGGAGGGCGCGCGGGGCGGGGCGGGGCGCTGGGCAAGCCAGCGCCGCCGCCCCGGGGGGGAGCGGGCCGGCAGCCGGAGCCCGCGGCGGCCTGGGCGAACCTGGTGGCGCGGCGCCGGGGAGGAGTCCGGGGCGGCGGCGCGGGGCTCGCGCTCTGCGAGGGCGCCCCCTCCAGGGCAGACTGCAGCCTGCCGGGCTGCGCTGAGCACTGGCTGGCTCGGGCGGTGAGTTCTAGAAGCCTGCTCTTTCTAAGACCGGAGGCGCCTCGCCTCCCCCAGAAACAGGCACATGAGCGAGGGCGCGCCCAGAAGTGCGCGGCCCGGCTGGCTCTGGGTCCCAGGCTTGACTGAAGAGCGAGCAGTCTGCAGCCCGGCAGAGTAGGTGACGCCGCCAGGCGTGCACCGGCCCCGCGGAGCCTGAGGTCTGCGCTCCCTTGTGGAGTCGCCCCCTGAGGCAGGCTCTCCTCTCTCCTCTGCGCGCTGCTTCCCTGCGCTGCTGGAGCATGAATCATAGCGGCGGTGCCTGTGCAGCCCTGGGCGGGCTCCCAAGCACTACACCCATGTTGGTGATATTTGAAGTTCAATTCTTCCGCTGCGTGACCCTTTTAAAGGCGATGTGTGCGTGTGTGTGTGTGTGTGTGTGTGTACCCGCGCGCACGCGCGCGCATGTTTGTTCACAATCACCACCTCCTACAAACCCCAAACCTGGCAGCTTTGGAGTGGGTGCAAGGGAGTCACTGGTGGGTGGTCCCCTCCCCCATCCAGCCCTGTGCATCCGCTTGGGAACTGTCGCTCCGTGGCTGGCCTGGGTGCTGGGTGTTGGTCCTCAGAGGGGGAGAGACCAAAAGTGATGCGGCGGTGCGAGGGCTTCAGCTGGAGCTCCTAGGCCTGACCTTTCTGGTGTAGTCTAGGAACCTCGCAGCTGGCTAGGAGCCTCTGCTGCATGGTCTGGGGGCAGAAGAGGGTGCTTGGTCTCTCTCATGGGAGCGCTTGGATGATCCTGCCCAGCCCCACGAGTGAGGCCCAGAAGTGTGCCTGGTCTGGAGGTGCCTCTGGGCTCCTGGAGGATGACTTTTTCACTCATTGGCTTAGCGTTTTCTGGTAAGGATGGAGAGCCTTAGTCAGGGGCACAGCCGCCCCAGTAGATATCACTGTGGAACTCTGGCCTCCTGGTTCACTGTCACCTACACCATCCTCACTTGGTCCTGCCCAAAGCAAGGTAAACTTGGAGACCAAGTTCTGGTACCAGGCCTGGGAGAGCCACCATCACTGTTAAAGGCCACTGAGGTCCTGGAGGCCTAATGAATGGGTGCCACCAATCAGGGTACCTCAGGTGAATTTCGTGTTTAAGACCCACACTTTGGCATCATCTATCCCTAGCACGCTGCAGGGGGCTCCAGGGGGAGGCCTGGCATTGCAGGACTCACCGTCTGCAGTGGACGGTGCCATGCACTGGAGTGCACAGGACTTCTTCCCAGCCTGGGAGGGGGGCTTTGTGAATCAGGTGCCCTCTGTGAGGGGAGGGCAGGGCAGGGCAGGCCCGGCCAGTGGAGGGCACAGACAAAGACAGTGACTTTGGTCAGATGGAACGCTGGAGAGATCACTGCCCTCAGCAACCGGCCAGCCACCAGAGCTCCCACACTGGAGGGGCTTCCCTCTTGAGGAGCACTTTGGAGGCTGCCTGGGGCAAAGGCGGAGCTTATGCAGGGTCCTGCTCCAGTGGCAGCCCTTGCATTTAGAGGTGATGGCAGCCTAGCTAGAGGGAACAAGGAAACAGCTCCTGGGCCTGAAGCCAATGAGACTTCTCACTGCCCAGGAGTCACTCGGCAGGCCAGGGTGGCTGAGGGCACCCGGGATGCCCATGGGGAAGAATAGCAGGCTGCATGTTGTCATGGTGCTGTAGCCTGAACTCCCGGCTTAACCAGGGGTTCAGGGGGGTCCACACCAGGCCCTGGAGAAGGGGGTGTGAGTGGATCATGCCACTGTGCCCCAGCGCAGGGTCGGGAAGCTCTGGTCTGGGCTTGGATGCAGCGCGCAGGATTTTGGTGCTGAGGCCCAGGGTGCACAGCTGCTGGCAGCGGAGCCCCGGAGCCTCTGGCTCAGACCCGGAGAGTGAGGCTCGCTGGCTCCTGCACCAAGCAAACAGCAGGAGCCCAGGAGGCGTCTCCCTGCAAGTGGCTGGTGGCCAAGCCTGCGCTGGGCGTGAGCAGACGGGACGGCAGAAACGCACCGCGGGGAGTCGGGCCGCACTGCTGGCGGCGGCGGCGGTGGGTGTCTGTGCTCACTCGCTCGCTCTCAGGGGCACGTGGGAGGCAGTGGGTGCACTGCAGGGGAAGCCGAGCAGATGAGAGCATCCCAGGCTGCAGAGGCAGCGCTCACCTCACCAGAGGTGAGGCCCAGAGGGTGGCAGGGTCGGAGCGCTCCGGTGGCCAGGATCCCTGGTGCTCCCCAGGGCGGTGCTCACCTCCAGTGCCTGGGGAAGTGCGCTCCGTGCTGCTGCGCAGCCTCAGCGTGGGCTGAGGGAGCTCGGCGCCTTGAAGTACCCCACTGCACACACAGGTGCACGTGCACACACACGTGCACCTCCTCCGCATACATGTGAGTCTGCACACCCACGCGCATCCCTGCACACATGTGTTCATGAACTTATGCATACAGGAGCATTTGCATGTGTGCACTTATACTTCCTGTGCATGCAAACAGGAAGATCCATGCACAGGCACATGCCCACACACACGCATGTGCACTGGCTCATGCACACTCTGGACTTGCACACTCCCCAGTGTGGGCACATCCATGCATGTCCACATCTGTGCACACACACCATTGCACACTTGCATATACTGCCATGTGTCACATACACATGAACACACCCAGTGTGCCACATGTAACGCCTGCACTGCTCACACAGGATGCACACCCACCTTACACATGTGCATGTGCACACTGACATTCCGATGTGGGACAGCAGAATGTACTGTGGGCACCTACATCCGGGTGTGCACATCTGCCACATTTGTGCATCTAATCATCAACACATGCTGTGCACACTCTTGCATACATATGCTTTGCACGTACATATATCCCATGCCCTGGTGCCCCACCCAGGAGGATGCGCACCTGTGCATACACATAGCTGTGCACGCCTGTGTATCTGTGAGCACAGCCTACTCCCTGGGGCATGCACAAATATGCCACGTGCATACAGAGACCTGTGGCCTGGCTGACTCTGAGCTGCAGAGCAGGTGCATATTGTGCATGCAGCCCCTGTGGGACAGGTCTGCCCTCCCCCTTGCTCTTGGCTGATCCGCCTCACGGTCCAAGCTGAGTGCCACTTACCCTTGCTCATGTGCCAGGCCTTGGTGTGTGCTGTCCCGTGGCCTGGGGACTTTTGCCTCCCTATCTAACCCCGACACGCCCTCCCTTTGAGAATGGAAGCCTGAGTCCCCTCTTACGGGAGCCACACTGCTGAGCCCAGCTGGGTCCTTGGCGACTCCTGCATGCTGCCCGGGCAATGCCATCCTAGTACCTGGGCTTTCGGGTGTTGTGTCTCCCCTTTTCGTGGGTGCTGAGTTCCATTCACAGCTCCAGGGGAGCTCGGTCAGAGCATGCTGAGATCATGGGTGTGTTGTGGGCCCCAGGGGCAGTGGCAAGGCCTCGCCCTGGCAGCTTTCTCTGCTGGTCTCATGTCCTATGCAATCCTTCTGAGCTACCCAGAAGTGGATAAGTCTCCTGCCTTCCTGGCCTTGGTTTCCCTTGCCTGTGCAGCAGGCCAAGTCTGGCAGGGGGCCGTGTGTGCCTTGCCGCTCTTTGCCCTCAACTGTGAGGAGAGCTGGCCCTGGCAAAGGCCCCCCATGCCTGGCCTGGCCCAGGGAGGGGGCACATGCAGAGCGAAGCTATGGCGGCTGCCCTGCGTCAGCACGAAGAGCATGCGTCCTCCAGCATGAGTGCACGTGAGTGCGCACGTGCTCAGAGCTGAATGCTTCCACTCACGCTTACTGGAGATTTCATTTTTTAAAAGATGCAGGCAAAGCAAGGCAGGCTCTTCTCCCCACCCCTCCCTGCAGGCTTCCAGATACCGATCGCCTTGTCAAGGCTCATAGCCACAGACGGAATCCATGGCAATTGATGGGCGATGGATCGGGTCCTGTGGCCCCCAGGGGGCCGGCTGGCGATTGCTATGCCTTCTGCTGTGCGCCTGCCCTGGTCCCATGTGGCTGCGCCAGGCCCTGTGCTGGCCTCCCTATCCCCTGGCCACCCCTCTGGCCCAGTCTCCCCCTCGGAAGCCAGGCCGCAGCATGTCGCGCTTTCCTCCCACCATCTCTCCAGTGTAGGACACGCTCTGCGGGGTGGCCCAGCCAGGGTGGGCCTAGCAGCTCCAGATCCTTTGGGGTCTGGGTCCCCCTCTAGGCCTGCAGGCTGGGCTCAGCTGAGCAGGGTTTACACAGGTGACTGTAGGGAGAACCTGCCTTTTCCAACCTCACTGGCCACTGTGCAGTACCCAGCAGAATGTCTGAGGAGGTCCCAGCCTGGCAAGCTCATCACAGAGGCTGCAGGAGGGGTGGCAGGACTCAGGCCAGTCAGGAGACCTCCTGATGACAAGCAAGAAATGGGTGAGGAGACCCACTAGCTGCCTTCCTCTTCATTGTGCATACATAAGGACGTGATGCCTGGAGCTGTGGCAGCTGCAATGTGATAAGGAGAAGCTGAGGAAGAGGAGGAAGGCCACGGCAGGAAAGCAGCTCTGTCTGCACACTTTGCTCTGCAGCCTGTGTGACCCTGCCCTGTGGCCGCCCTTCAGGCAGATGCACTCCTGCTGAGGCAGACAAGCAGCTTTGTTGCCTGGTCCCTTGGAAGGAAGGCTCGCAGCCCCTGGAGGAGCGTATCCCGAGCAACCTGCATGCCAGACCTTTTCCGGGTCCCTTGAAAGTGGTGGCGAAATAATCCCCTTGCACCCCAATGCCCGGAACTGTCCACATTCTCCAAGTTCTAATCCCTGGGACCAAAGGGGCTCTGCAGAGATGAGAAGGCCCAGGCCTGGAGGCAGTGAGGCGCTCGTGGTCAGTGTCCTGCCGTGTGGAGGAGGCGCAGCTCACAGGTTGGAGCCGAGGGCTGCAGACCCGGAGGGCCTGGGCCCTGAAGCGGTGGGAGCTGCCTGTGCTGCCCGTGGGACTCTGACCTCAGAACACGCTGCGCTGGGCTCACTGGCACCCCCCACCCCCCGCCAGTCAAGCCTGTTTCCTCGACTGCACATCAAGATCTTCCGAATTGTGTAACTTGAGTCACTTGGGCAGCATTTGTTTAAATTTCTAATAAAAATAAATGACACTTCCGGTTTCTGACTTAGCAAGCCTTCGGGGAGCCCCAGCTGGCCCTTACTGTCCTTGCCATGCTCAGCGCAGTGCTCTCCGGGTCTCACAGTGACCGGACCGGGTCCCTGTGGTGGCCGTAGGGTGCCGCCGCCGCCGCCGCCGCCGCTGTGGACACCTGTGGACCAGGATGGTGGGCACCCATGTGGATGATGAACGTAGCCTGGGCAAGGTTCTCGGGGGCCACCTCGGCGCCCTGAGCACTGTGACACCTCGCTGTCCCCTGGGAACCTGGCAGGAATGCGAGTTAGTGAAAGAAATGTCAGGCCTATGATTTGTGAGAGCGACCCAGGCTGGCAAGTGCGGCCCAGCTAGAGGGAGGTCAGAGGCCGTCTTGTTGTGTTTTGTTTGGTTTGGCTTTGGGTTTTTAAAGTCGGAAAATGCCAGAGCCCTTAGCGTGTTTGGAATGCTCACGCTTGCACCGCCCCGGAGGCTGGCTTCCTCGGCCTTCTGTGTGCATCCCCCAGCCCGTCCTCCCAGCAGGCAGGGTGGTGGGCAGGGCAGCTCCCATGGCCCGGATGTTGGGGCTGGAACCTAGACATCTTGAGCCCACACTCAGCAAGCTCAGCCATGTTCTCTTCTTAGGTTTTTCCTCCCCAGAGACCTGGAGGAGAAAACAAGCCCCCAGCATATGCCACTGGCTTGAACCGGAGCTCTGCCTGGAGAGGACACTGGGCCATGCTGACACTTAGAACTATGTGAGGCGCAAGTGATGCTGACTTAAGAGAAGACCCCAATGCAGCAGTGAGAACACAGTAGAAGGTGGCTTCTTTCCCACAAGAGTCTGGCCCGAGCTGGCACAGTGGCCTGGAAGTGGCCTGAGGGTCCTGGCCCTCTGTCTGCTTCCCTGGCCAGCAGGCCGCCTCTCCTCGAGCCTCAGGGGGCCACACTCATGGTCCTCCAATCACAGGGCAGCTCACCTGGGAGTTGTCCAGGATCCTTACGCGGATACCAGCTGATCAGCGGTGGACACAAGGCCACCATACCTACCACCGGGGAAGCGTGACCGTGTCACAGCCCCCTTTATCCAGGATCGTATTCCGTTACTACAGAATGGGTTCCCCCGCCACCCCATGTGGGAATGCAGGGCTGGAGGTGCCTTTGTTGGGGAGGGGTGCTCTCTGCATGGCAGATGTTCAGCCAGCAGTTAAGAAACTACAGATGCCACGAGCTCCCGACTTCACTCCTGACAAGGAAGTGCATCCTCAGCCGTCCCCTGGGGGACGCAGCTGCTCCTCACCACTGGCCTAGACCCAGTGTCCACACCTCTGGCTTCCAGGGTGCCCTGAGAATAAGTTTCTGTTGCTCTGAGCCGCAAGTCACATTTGTGGAGGCCAGGCCAGGGCTCGCACAGCAAGCACTGCTGAGGGGACACTGCCACCGGCCAGGTCCTGTCAGCGGTGACAGACACTGCCAGAGCCCTCGAGGACCAGGGGCCAGGCCCAGGGGCGGGGCGCAGGCTGTACATAGCCTGCTGGGGTCTGCACCCCGACCCGTGGGCCTCTAGAACCGCTGGTGCCTCTCCCGGGTGTGCTCTTCGCTGGGCACAGGACTCGGCAGAAGCTCTGTGACATTTGCCATTCCGCTGTGCCCGGGGACTCAGTTTATCCGCCTGACAAATGAGTGGGCTGGCTCTGATGCCTCTGGGGGCCCTGGAAATTCTAATGAGGAGGGATCCTCCTCAGGTGAGGGGAGGATTATCAGCCGTTGTCATGCAGGAGCACAGGAACAGAAGAGGCCTCCAGATAGAACAAAGGCTTAAGCAGATGCCGCAGCGGCGCAGCGCGCGGGTGTTATACTTAGAACACTTTTAAAGCACGAGTCCTTTCTGCCTCACTTGTCGGAATTGTCCCGGGAAACCATGTTTGACTTGAACAAAGGCTTGTATCGACAGGACGTGTTATTGTTCAATTTCGAGGAAAGAGTGGTAATTAGGTGGCTCATTCCAGGTCTTGTTTCAATTACAGCAGGAAAAAACACATGAATCCGGCAAGGGAGCGAGTGCCTGGTTTTCATGGGCGTGGAGGCGCGCTTCTGGGTCCCCGCCGGCTCCTGGGGCTTGGCCTGGCCTCTGGGAGGGCTGCAGAATGAGGCGGAGGTGCTGAGCTCTTCAGCCCTTTAGTCTGGTGTCTGTGTACGGCCTGCTGGTGTCCAGGAGGGGGCGACATTCCTCCCACTGGCCCTGAGGGTCAGGAGGACAGGGCGGCCGTTGTGTCCCCAGAGCTCTCCAGGACCTGGCTACTAACAGGCGGCCCCGAGTCTCTCACCCCCAGCACAGCAGCTAGGGCCCAAGCAGCCTGGAGCACAGCACCTGCTGTGCCCTCCCTGTGGAGGTGTCCCTGCTTGGGCTGCCTGGGCATCCGGGCTGCCCCTCGCCCAACCCTTGGCCTCACAAGCACACTTCTGAGGAGCTCAAGGGCTCCGCTCTGCCCCGGGCCCCCGGGCCCTACTCTCCCACCACGGCCTTCACAGCTCTCTGCTCATCTTGCAGTCCAGGGCAGCTGCTTCCTCCAGGAAGCCCTCCTGAACTTTGGAGGAAACAGATACCAGAGGGCAACCCAGACCCCATCCTCCATGCTCACAGGCATCCTTGGCACGGGACCCTGGCCCAGCACAGGGTGGATGCGTGAAGACCAGCAAGGGCCAATGTGGGCGTGAGGACCGCAGGGGCCACAGCTCTTGGGCCACGCTCCCAGGACTGGGGCGAGGAGGCCAGGTGCTCCCCAGCCTCTGGCAGGTATGCTGTGCAACCCCTCCTCTGCTTCAGGTGCCAGCCAAGTTTGCCTGTCGTGGGCTCCCTCTCAGGCTCCTGGTTCTGACGAGAGGATCCTGGCCCACCCGAGAAGGTCCCCTCCTGCCAGCACTGCCATCCTCAGAAGTGAGCCTCAGCCCGTCCACTGTGCTGAGTGCCCTGTGGGCCTTGGCCTGTCCTGACAGACATGCTGGCTCCAGGCAGGCGAGAGCCCAGCCTTGTAGTCCTTCCCTGTGTCCCGAGAAGGCCGAGTTAGTGCTGTTAAGAATCTGCCAGGTGCATTTCCCGGTGAAGGTCTCCTTCCAAAGTTCTGACCTGCTGAGCTGGGCTGACACACACCTGTAATCTCAGTGCTGGGGAGGCTGAGGCAGGAGGATTGCTGCAAATTCAAGGCCATTATGGGCCTCATAGTGAGTTCAAGGCCAGTCTGAACTACACAAGATTCTGCCTCAAAAACCAAAGCAATCAGAAAGCGAAGGTCCCAAAGGCCTGGCCTGCCCCCAGGCAGGCAGGAAACTCAGCCCCGTTGCTTCAAATCCAGCCGAGATGTGGGTGAGGATTCGGGGCTCCTGGAGGAGGCCTGGGGGCACAGCGACCTTCTCGTGCCCCTGTGCCCAGCTCAGCAGGGCAGCACGGTGCACAGCCAGGCCTGTGACCACCCACAGCCTTGGGCTCCCGGGCTGTACTAAGTCCCGGCCCTGCCCGGGAGCAGCAGGCTGAGCCCCAAGAGCAGCTGGGCCGAGGGCTGTGGGGGGCAAGCTGACATCAGGAGCATTGGACCTTGAGGTACGATGGTCTCTGTCACTTGTGCCCAACAAAAAGAATGGGCAGCAGCGATGCACGACTGGAACACAGCTACAGAGGACACCTGGGTGGAGGCCACGGCCTGGTGTGTGGCACATGGGGGAGTGGCAGCAGGCAGGGATGGAGGGCCTCAGATTGGGCTATCACATGGAAAGCATCAAAGTGCCACTCATGGGGAGCTGGCTGCTGTCTGTCCCACATCCACTTCAGGATGCATGGGGGGCCACTGGGGAGAAGTCTGCAGCCAGGGACAGCTCAGGCTGTAGCAGCCGTGTCCTGGTCTCATTAAGCTGTCAGGAGGGATATCCATGGAAACCGCTTGCTCAGGCCCTCAGCAGAGACAATTATTTATTTCATTAGCAGGGATGGGGTGCCAGGAGACTTTGGTTCCTGTGATGGCCTCCCCAGAACTTCTGGGACAGTGGTCACCTGGAAGGACCACCATGGCCTCCCTCACCTGTACTGTAGGACAGGTCTGCGGCCTCTTGGGAGAGTGCTGTCCTGCCCTGGGCCACGACAGTGGGCCACGAGAGTGGGCCGCATCCCAGGGACTTGGGCTCAGGCTGCTGCCGCCCACAGTACCAACCCCAGAGATCCATGTAGTAGGCACTCAAGCAACACTAGCTGTGGTCAGGAAGACTGGGGGAGCTGGGCAGCCAGAACCGGACAGCTCTGGCAGCAGCGTGGCCGGAGCCCTGCGGCCCCATGTCCATCTGTGACGCCTGGCCACAGCCCTGGCAGCTGCTACAAACCAACAGGTGTGCCCTGGGCTTCCCACAGGGCCTGGAAGAGGAGCGGTGGGAGCAACCAGACAGCAGAGTTGGCCCTGAGCTCCGGGATGTCCCTGCACCTGCGGGCCTCACTGCTCCCCCAGGCTGTTTGGGTGCCTAATGGGGTACTGCACATGTGCGTGCAGTGTCCAGCGTGTCTGCCTGTGAGTGCATACGTGTGCATAGATCTCTGGCTAACCTGTGTGCATAGACTGAGTATGTATATGCATGTGTTATGTTTGCATGTGTACATGTGGGCCTGTATACTGTATATGTGTTTTATGTATATATCTGTATGTGTACATGTTATGTATGTGTGCAAAGCATGCATTATGTGTGTGTATATAATATGTGTGCTGTGTGTGGTGCACACATGTGCATGTGATTCACATGTGTGTAGATATGTGCACGTTATGTGTACAAGCATGTGTGTATTGCAGTGTGTAATGTGTTATATGTATGTGTGTATATGATATGCATATGTGTGGGTATGTATGTGTGCTACATGCATATGTGTTGTGCATGTGTGTAAGACTGACTGTCAGACCGTAGCAAGGCAGTGGCTGGATATGGGGAAGACCGTGGCAGAAGCGGACACCCATGAGTGGTCCAGCACAGCCCTCCGCCTTCCATCTTCCGTAACAGCTGAGGGGCTCGCTTCAGTGGACCTTCTAGATTAGGCATTAGCAAAATCTGGTCCGGCCCAGTCCTGCTGTTGATCTCTGTAAATCGCGTTTCATTGGAACACAGTACAGACAAGGGGTCCTCACTGCCTCCTGTGTGTGGCTCCACCACTCCTCCCTGGGCCCACGGCAGGGAAGCCGCCTCCTGACCCCAAGTGCTGCCCGAGGCTGTGTCTCGAGGCCACAGTGGCTACGCTGGCCCAGGCCTCAGCCTCCCAGTCCTGCTAGGGATTGGACTCCGTGGCTTCTAACGGCCCTGGCTGTCAATCAACAGTAGCTGCACGTGGAGGATTGTACGGAACACCTGGAATCGCACACTCCTGTACAGGGAAACCCTACCTCCCACCGCCAGAGCCTGGAGCTGGAGCACTGGGGCTGCAGGGTCCAGGAGCCACGAGGCTGTGGTCTGGGCCCTGGCACAGTTGGCAGGGATGTCCGAGGCTGCAGCCCCGTGGACACAACAAGGCGCCTCCGAAATCCACCACTTTTGGTCACCTCAGGGGAAGCACTTGCTGGGCTTGGCCCCAGCGCCTGTGGGGTGGACGTGATCCAGCACAGGTGCGTGCGCAGGGCTGGAGCAGGGCCTCCGACATTTTCACGCAAGTCTACCATGGCTGCGAGGGCTCCTGCACTCCTCTGGCCAGGCAGAGTGTAGGAGGCTTAGCTGCCACGCCACTGCGGTCCTGTCCCTCAGGCAGAATGTCCCCTTGCCATGCTCCTGCAGGGTCATGTGTGGCGAGTTGACCAGGGAGTTGTCTGATTTATCTGCTTGTTGTTCTTGTTGTTGTTATTTCCTGGCAGCTCACAGCCACGCCTGGAGGAGGCACCCAAAGACGTGGAAAGGGTCTGCTGTGCATCTCAGCCCCCTCCAACCGCAGCTACCTTCCTGGGCCCGCAGGGCTCCAGCTGCACATAGGCGTTGGAGTTCAAAGCCAGTGCTTCCCGCACACACGTGCAGTAGCCCGCATCTCGGCTGTCACCCACCCACCCGCTCTCCCTCCACCAGCCACTCACTGTCTCACTCCCTACCTGTCGTCTTTCTGTCTGTCTGTCCACCTCTACACATGTGCGGATCCCTGTCTTTTCAGTAATGGGGGAACCCAATGGGATTAAACCCTGTTCTGCATCCCCAGTCATTTTTTTAAATGTTATTCTGGGACAGAGTCTCCCTAAGTTACCTGGGCTGGGCTCAAATGGACAGTCTTCCTGCCTCAGCCTCCAGAGTGCTGGGATTACAGGCAGGTGCCACTGCGCGGGCTTCAGTGAGTTACAGTTCGTTGCTGTTCTTCACCACGTCGGTGCTCAATTGTTCCAAATTTGGTCAAAGGAGCCCTTTCGAGCTGCGTCTTCATGATATTCATTCTCTCTCTCTCTCTCTCTCTCTCTCTCTCTCTCTGGCATAACAAGATGTTCTAATCTAATTTTGAACTGTTCTCTCCCCAGCCCTAACATCAACCACTTCCCCCAGGAGCCCTGGCTCCTGCTAGTGAGAGACGTTTCGGACAGTGGTGTGCGTGCCAGGGTAGTGGTAAGGTTGGGGACTTTCTGCAGACGGACAGGAGACACACCCAGGCACTCACACACGCACACACACACAGGCACACACGTGCTCACACAGGCAGACTCGTGTACACCCTCGGGCACCTGCCTCGTGACCTCTGTCTTCTTCGGCTGCGTGTGCTGTCCTGTGAGCCTACCATAGTTTCCGGCAGCCTCACCCATTCCCACTCCAGGAGAGGCACACACCAGGCGGCTTTGGTTTGGGTCGCAGGCTCCCTGCTCACCCTGTCATCTGGCCCAGACTGTGGGTGCAGACCGAGCCGGTTCCCAGGCACACGGAGCAGCCCGCACCCCCTCGGCGTTTTCACTAAGGCTGTGGCCTTTAGGGAGAGAGGGCTGGTCTCAGTTTTTCATTGTTTTTTTCCTTTTCTTGTGCTCATTCCTTTAATTTAATTTATGTGCAGAGTGCTGAGCAGCTTCCGAAAGCTGGCATGCGCTGGGTGTGGCCGGGAGAGTCCCTTCCAGCCCCCTGGGTAAGGACTTCCTCGGCATTCCAGGGTGGCCTCCTGTGCTCCTCCTCTGAAAGATGGCCTGGCATCGGTGCGACTGGTCCCTCCACTCTGCCTCACCCACATGTCCAACTGTACCCTCGGTCTCTACCTGCAGCATCACTGAGGAAGACAGACGGATGACAGGGACCCAGGTCCCCACATGGAGGTGCATGATGGCCTGAGAGACAGGGACGGGGGCCAGCTTCTACTGCTCGAGGGAGATGCAAACAGAAACCCCCACCCTGAGTCCCAGTCAGCAGGTGGACCCCCACTGGGAGGTGGGGACCCCCAGGGAGAGAGGCTCCGTGGGACAAGGCGGGTGGCTTGCTTCCGGGTTTTCTTTCCCAGCTTTCAAGGGTCCTTCAGATGTTAGGGATGCCAATCTTCCGTCTAAAACACGGGTTCCAAGTCCTTTCCCCCAGCCCCCCTGCCTTCCAACCTGCTTCTCCCTGTCCTTGCCAAGGCCGTTTCCTGGGCCAGGCGAGCTGATCGCAGAGCAGTTTTCCGGTGTGGAAGTCCTTCCCTGCCGTCCTCCTCAGGAGGCCTTCCTGGCTTCCAGCACCTGCAGCATCTGCTTTTCCCGAGAGAATCTTACCAGGGCATGTGGAAAGGGCCTCAGTTTACCTTCCTGCAGCCATCCCGTGGCCAGGCCCCACTGCAGGTAAGGGGTCCGTGTGGCCCTAGGACCTGGGACGCCTCCTCGCACTCGCCCTGCTGTCCTCCTGGCCCACGGCTCCGCCCCGCCCTCTGTCACGGGCACTTGGTCCTCGCTGCCAGCTCTGCTGCTTCTTCCCAGGCTCCCCTGCCAGCCGGCTCCCTTGTTGTTCCTTACGAACTTTAGCATCAAGCCTGGCTCTGTGTGGAAGAAAAGCACCCTGCAGTCTCCACTGCATCCTCATTAGATTTACCCCAGCAAGGCAGAGGCAGCACCCGGGCAGGGTCAGCTGTCTTAAGCGCTCTTTTGGGGGCTTCTCAGGGTCTTTCCTCAGGTCTGTGAGCACCTCCTCCTAGGTCGTGAGCCCCGAGGTGCAGTCACTGCTGCAGCTGGAGAGCAGGACCTGCCACCCAGCCGGGTCACTCTGTGGCCCAGCCCGACCCCCTCACCCCCAGCTGAGGGTGGGTATGGCCGGGATTCTCTGCGGCCGAGTCCAAAGGGTGTCTGCTGAACCCCATTTATTATAATCAAGGCTTGCAAGGGAAAGGAATTAGTGCAGGATACATCATTTATAGGATTATTTTATAATATTAACCCAAAGAATCAAATAAAAAATGGATGTGGGAGATCCGCCCACACCCTGGAGACCCGAAGAATCCAGCTAAGGGTCTGGATTCCACAGCGATGTCCTGTACCAGTCCAGCTGAAGACCTAGAGTCCATGGCCATGTCCCGCGTGTGTCCAACTGGAGGCCGGCAGCCCATGACAATGCCTCATGCCAAAGGTCAGTGCTGGAAGCTGGGAAGTCTGCGCCAGGGGCTGAAGGGCCTGTGCCAGCAGGCTGAGGGATCTGCACTGGAGCCAGGAGGTGATGCTCGAAGTAAAGACCGGAGCTCCCCTGAAGGGAACCGCAGCCATCCTCAGCGGCAGCGAGGCCCTGAGCTCCTCCGATGATGACTGCTGAGGTCATATCAGGAAGGCCTGGGGGACAGGCTTCTCCAGGAGAGCAGCGGCACCCTCTTCCCCGGCAGCACCCCCTTCCCCTGCATTCTCCTTTATGCTGCTGGCAGCCGTCCTCAGGTGGGCCCTCCACACCCACCACCATGCTGGTTCAGTTCAGCAGAGTGCTACAAGTTGGCCATCAGTGATCAGCCCACCATACCATTCCTTACTGGGGGACCACAGGCAGCTGTACCCCAAGATGAAGTGGGCCGAGTAGACGGTGGATATTCACCATGACCCCAGGGAAGAGGCGCTCGCTCCGGCTCTGGAAGCACACAGAGGAGAGGGCCTGCTTGTTCTTCTGTCCCCAGAACTACTGCACTCACGGGTAACCCCGTAACCTACCCACAGGACGCAGGGGTCTGGCAGGAGCAGATCTGACCCCAGGGGACACAGAGACCACGGGAGGACTGAGGAGCTCTCACAGCCATGCCCAGAAGAGCTGCCACCGGGGTGCTGCCCCCAAGGGACCATAATCAAAGAAAGGACGAGAGAACTAGAGGGAGTGCTCAGGGTGGGAATGGCAGTTGCCAACCAGCAGTGCCAGCAGAGACCGTGCACAGTAAAGTTGGTCTGTCTTCCAGGACAGACGTTGGAGAAAGAAAAGCACCAAACCGAGGGCGTAAGGTGAGGCTAACAGCACAGTCCCCACAGGGGAAGCAGACACAGACGGAGAGCTGACTCTGGGGTCCAACAGCACAGAGCCGGCTCTGGGGGCCCTGCTCCAGGGCTGCCGCCGTCTGCATGCGCACCGCGCAGCTTTGAGGCAACGCTGGGCCAGGAGAAGTGCGGAAGCCCAAGGACACAGCCCTGGCACCTTCAGGGCCTCGTGACACCACAAGAAGGAGAAGGAAGCAGGTACAGATGAGGAAGGGAGGCCCCAGGCTCACTCAGAGCAGCCCAGCCTGTGACGGCACCATCCCCGTGAGCCTGGAAGAAGCCGGCCACATCCGGATGCAGCACTGGCGGAAGGTCACAGCCAGCAGGTGTGGTCGGTGCACCACCCCAGGGTGGCTCAAACATCCTGGGAGAAACACGGGTTGGCCTCACAGGTGAGAATCCGCAGGGCTGTGCCCCCAGCCAGCGCTGGATGCAGGAGGAAGGCACGGCCAGGGCTCGGCAGCAGCCAACTCCGCCCTGGAATTCAGCACAAGCTCTTCATCAAGGGGCAAGACGGGGTGGAAGCGTGTCAAGGCATGGAACACGGGCGTTTACTTTCCATGCACTTATGGTGAGAAAGATACTTACGAATGCGCTCCGGCAAGAGCAGGGCGATACCGAGGGAAGAGTGCTGAGGAATCGGCAGATCCAGGTCCTCGTGGAAGGAGGGCAGGCCCAGGGAGGAGCAGGGGTGAAGGCTCGCCTGGGCAGGCAACAGGGGCCGCCACAAGCAGGCTCCAGGGCAGAGGTTCTGGAGATGATGTCACTCACAGCAGAGGAAACGACTGCATTAGGAAGGCGCGCTCCTGGGAGTCATCAAAACTCTAAACACAAGAAAGCTGCACAGAAGCACAGGGACCGCCGAGCGCAGGGCCCAGCACTTTCATTCCAGCTTCTTGGAAGGCTGAGGCAGGAGGCAGCTCCAGGCCTTGAGCAAGACTTTGTCCCCAAGTGCAGAAGTGAAAAGTGTCAGAGCACTCGGCCAGCATGGGCAAGGCCTTGGGTTCCATCCCTGCCACGGAAACAAACAGAGTTGGGAGCAGCGTGGATGTGGGTTTTTCTCTTTGTTTTTGCTGTTTAATTTGTAGACAAAGACTTACAGACAGGTGCAGAAAACGCACCCTCCTTAGCGGTCCTGAATCGCTATCCAGGGCGAGTTTCGATACGTGGATGAAGAACTGTGACGCTAAGCGCAGGTCCAGAGACAAATCTCAGCTTCGCGAGGCATGGACCATCACAATCCCCAGCTTGAAATTATACTACAGAACTACTGTGATAAAAACAACATGGAACTGACCAAAAAAAGACCCAAGGACTAATGGAAGAGACTAGAAGATGCAGAAAGAACTGCAGACATACTCAGTCACCTCAGCTTTGACAAGGACGACAAACCCACTCACCAGAAGAGAGACAGCCTCTTTAATGAATGATGCCAGAAAACCTGGCTCTGTGCATGCTGAAGATTAAAACCGGACCTGTGTCTTTCACCATTCACTAAACTACAGTTGAGATGGATCAAAGATCCAAATATTAAAATAGGGGGCCGGTAAGACAGCTCAGCAGTCTAAAGTGCCTGCTTAGGCAAGCTTAGGCAACCACAGGGACTGTGGTTCTATCCCCGGCACCACATGCTGCGCCAGCCCCATTCCCAGGGCAGATTGAGCCGGCTATAACATACTTACATGCATGCATGCATACATACATACATACATAAAGTTTTAAAAGTTTGATGAAAATATGTAATATAACCATTATTAAATTTTTATTCTTGTTTTGAAATTCTGTACTGTATGTACTCTTGCTTGTTATTCTTTTTCTATCTTTGTTTCTGCTATTTTTACTCTTTAAAATAAAATTTTGAAAGTATTAAAACAGAAACAGTAAATCTGCTGGAAGATAAAATAGGTAAAACTCTTGGAGACATTGGCATAGGCAAAGCCTTTATGAATGAGCACACAACTGCTTTAAAAAAACCAGCTGGGATCTGATCTGATTGAAAGCTTTTGCATAGCAAGAGAAAACAACAGCCATGAAGAGACAACCCACAGTGTGGGGGAAATGTTTGCTGGCTGATCCTACAAAGATTACTATTGAGAATGTATAAAGAACTTAAAAAAAAAAAAAAAAAAGCCAGACCTCCACAATCTAAAGGCCCAATCCAAAAATGGGCATCTGAAATGAATACATAGTTCTCAGATGAGGAAATACGAACAGCAAATAAATACGTGGAAAAAAAAGTTCGACAGTGTTGGTCATTCAAGAGATGCAAATTAAAACACAAAATTAAAACAAACAAAAAAACACCTGAGATTCCAGCTCACCCCAGAAAGAATAGCTATTATTAAGAAATCAACCAAAGCCTGGCGTGGTAGCGTATGCCTGTAATCCCAGCACTTGGGAGGCTGACACAGGAGGATTGGCGCGAGTTCAAGACCAGCCAAGGGGGCCAGGGGAGATAGCTCCCTGGCACAAGTGCCTGCCTGGCAAGTGCAAGGTCGTGAGTTGGAATCCCGGTCCTGCCAAAAAAAATGACCAGCCTAGGCTATAAAAGTGAGTTCAGGGCCAGCCTGAACTGCATAGTGAGACCTTGTCTCAAAAAGACAAAAAAGAAAGAAGAATGAAAGAAAAGAAGAAAGAAATAAAGAAAGAAAGCAAGAAAGAAAGAAAGAAAGAAAGATAGAAATCAACCAATAGCAAATGCTAGAGGGGCTCTGGGGCGAAAGAAGCCTTCTCCACGGTTGGTGGGAGTGCAGACTGGCGCTACCACTACGGAAATCAGTGTGGAGATTCCTTTAAAACCTAGCGTTAGAGGTCCCATCTGGCTCAGCCATCCTCCTTCTGGGCATTTTCCCAGAAGAAATGAAAGCATCCTACCACAGTGATACATGTACACCTATGGTGATAGAAGCACGTTTGTAACAGCCAGATCTTAGAAGCAACTCAAGTGCCCATCAACTGATGAAGAGATGAAGACGTGGATTTTTTTAATACAGCGGAGTACTACTCTGCCATAAAGAAGGAAACACGGAAGACATTCCTAAGGAAACGGGTGCACCTTGATTGAGTCCATACTCAAGTGAAATCAATATGGTTCACAAGTATACATATATTGTAGTGTACCTCTGGAGAGAAACTTCAAGGGTAAATGAGGACCAAAGTGCATAACCGGCACTGTGAAATAGGAAGAAAATGTTCAAACGGGGAGGGGAACAAGAGAGGGGAGGGGGAAAGGGAAGGAAGGACAAGTAGAAAAAATGAGAAAAGAAGACAGGCATAGCTTTGTAAACGGGGCGGGAGGAGAGCTGAAGAGAACGCCGTGGAAAGGGAGCACGGCGTCACCATGTGCAGGTGCCAATTCCCCGTGACGAGCACGACCGCTGCGTGTGCCTGAAATGTGCCAGTAAAATCTAACCTAAGGAAGTCTCGTCCTCGGCATTCCGATTTTCAGGTCCTCGTGCGTGAGGACAGGCTTTTGTTTGCCAGTTCGTTTGCCCATGTAAAGGCTTCTGTCTTGAGAATCCAAGGTCTGGAGTTGAAAGTCGGTCCTCTTGGAAGTGTTGGGGGAGGAAGGGCGTGTACAGACGCAGCAAGTAGCGTGGCGCCAGGGGAGATGGCCATGACCCCCCGAGTGACGGCGGGAACGGAGAGAACCACGGGCTCTCGGCCACCGCCACCGCTGAGTCCTCAAGGCCTGTGAGGAGGAGCTGTCACGGGTCGGCCCTCTGTGCGGTGTGCACACTGCCAGCATGCCCAGTCACTGTCCCATGATTCCCCAGACTTCAGGGTCAGGCTGGCAGGGCTGGGTGTGGTCCCCAGCTGGCCTCCCCTCCTCTTCCAGGGTAACAGCAGATGGTGCTGGGGCCAGGAGGTGGGGCGCAGCACAGGCCACGTGGGGGCAGGGCTTGCCGCACCTCTGTCCATCTGTCCGCTCATTCCTGGTGCTTCTGTCTGTCTCCAGGGATGTTCGATCACAAGCCTGGGTCGAGGCCATCTTGGTCCCTTTTACTGTTGCTGGGCAGGACCTGGGCCTGCAGCAGCTTGACTAAGCTCAGGGTACCCGAAGGAGTCCGTGGGCCCCTGCTCCCCAGGGAAGACCAGCCTCGGGGCCACAACCTCCCCCAGGTCACTTGAACAGGAAACGCAGCGGCTTCTCCTTCTGCTCCTGGACTCCGCACCCCTGGGAGCGCACCCCGAGTCCCGTCTTCCCCCACAGTCTGCTCGCTCGCACGGGGACATCCTGGTGTTGGTCTACATTGGGTTTAAAGGATTTTAAAATCGCAGCACAGTGAAGTAAAGAACCAGAACGTTCCCCCACTGCCCTGGGGCAGTGTCCTCTAGCTCCAGGAAGCCCACCGCTCCTGCTGACAGACACGCGTGGGACCAGCGGCTGCGGGGGAGGGGAGGACGTGGGTCCCAGTGGGGCACCTAAGGAGAAGTTGAGGGGGTGATCCTGCTCCCTGCCCCCCTTCAGTAGAAGGGATAGAAGGCCCCGTTAGGGTCCCCAAGAGTTGGGGAGCGGCACCAGGACAGGACACAGCAGAGGGCTGCACCGCTTCTGCCTCCTGTATCAGCTTCTCAGTAGGCAGAAGGTCGGGGGCATCTGGTCTTTGGGGACCAGAGTTGGGGGTCACAGCACCCTGCCTCGAGGTCCCACCCAGCCCCAGGGCCTTCTCCACCTGCAGCTGGAGGCCGCCCCAGGGAAGCTTCGGTGCCTGGGTGTTGCCGAGTCAGCTCTTCGCTCTGCCAGGAGGAGCCCAGCAGGAATGCGCGGCTGGGAGGCGCCGGAAGGACAGATGCAGGCACGCGGGATTCCCGGGCTTAGGGACTCCTCTCCCTCTGCTCCACGGCTTTGGCCTGCACGGTGCGGCAGCTGACAACCTGGGACAGGCGCAAGAGCCCAAGCATCACCTGATCGGAAACCATCTCAACAGTCGCCCACATCTCTACCCCAGAGGTCGCCCAGAAATTGGATGATGACTTTTTTAGTGACTTTAGTGGAACATGTTTTCTTCTTTGAAGTCAATTTGATCAAGGCTGAGGCTGTAGTTGGGTTAAGTGGCTAATCAAACACAGGCCTGGGAAGAAGAAGCAGTGGCCTCTTCCGGGGTTGGAGTGGGAGAACCCACAGGAGAGGCGCCAAAGAACTGGGGAGCCATGGATGGTTCCGTGGCCTCCGGAGGGGGCAGGACCTGCGATTTGCACATCAATCCCTGTCTTGGTTACTTTTCTCTTTTTGCTGGGACAAAATACCCAGAATTAAGGGAGGAAAGGCTTATTTAGCTCACAGTGTGAGCTGGCTTTGGTCCATACTCAGCTGGCTCCCAGATAGGGTGGTGCATGGCAGAGGGCAGCAGCTCATAGCGGTGGAAAACAGCACGACAGCAAGAGCGGATAGGGAGGCCAGCAGCGGCAGCATCGGGGCAGAGGCAGGCCTCTCCCCCTTCCTGGTCCTGCATCCAGGCCATCTGCCCCCAGGGCGGGGCGGGGTAGCCCCCACCCCACGACCCCAGCAGCACTCACACCCACAATCCCGCATTGTATCATGAATTAATTCCAAACTCTAGAAAACCGATGCTGCATGAGGCTTTGGGGGGACAGCTAGGCACAAACTGTAGCAATCAGGGACGTGGGAGGGTGGACGTACCCGCTGCTGAGGGACCAAGGGCATCGGCGAGTGTGAGCCAGAGGGGGTGAGCTTGGTCCACCTGTACCAAGGCAGTGCCACTGTTTGCTCTGCCTTCCCAGCCCTGGGTCCCCTGGGTCACCTGGAGTGTCTGTACCTGGGGCCTCATTTCACTCATCCACCCAGAGGCCTCCGGGGGTCCCAGCAACGCTCACTGCACAGGGCCCTGGGGTGGGGCGGCCCCAGGGAGGGGCTGGGCTGGGCTGGGCTCCCCTCCACCACCTCCTTTCTCCCTAATTTCTCAGGACAGGGAGGGGTGGAGTGTGGTGCTGCCTGGACCCCACCCCCAGCCCCCACCACCACCACCATCAGGGGCTCTGGCCCTGAGCCTCAGAGACCCCTCTGGTGATGAGGGGGACCCCCTACCCTGTGGATGCCAGAGGGCCAGCAGGATGTCAGGTTTCAGCCCCTTGCCCAGGCAGAGGGACTTTGGGAGCATGGGGGGGCGTCACAGGCCTGTGACCTGGTCCACAGAGCCCAGGGGCCCCAAGATGGGTGTTATACGCTGTGCCCACAGCTGATGTGGTGGAGCCACAAGTGGACCAAGGGAGGCGCTAGAGGGTTTAAGTTATGCTGTGAAAAGCATAAATGGAAAGCGGGTGGTCCTAGAAGCCCACCGCAGGCAACTTCC
The DNA here is from genome assembly GCA_004027915.1 of Capromys pilorides. NCBI lineage: Eukaryota > Metazoa > Chordata > Mammalia > Rodentia > Capromyidae > Capromys > Capromys pilorides. Next base: position 12,170 of record PVKN010000028.1, on the reverse strand, counting down.
TGTCATCTCATGAAGTCCAAGGCCCTGGCAGCCCAGCCTGGTGTGGGGCTGGAGCAGCACAACGAGGTCACCAGCAGCGACAGCACCCAGGCACCTCCTGGGTGAGGTGAAGCCCTAGGAAGTGGCACCCTGCAGGTGACAGCCACAGTACCGTGGCCAGAGCTCGGGGGAGAGCTGGGTGACTCTGCCCGCCTGCCCCACCTGCGACCTTTCGGTTGGTAGGGGGCTGACAGAGGGCCAGGATGGTCTCGCTGTCCCTCCTGGTGACATCTGTGGGGCTCCTCTGTGGCCCCGCCCTCCTTACCACAGGGCTTCCCACAGTTGCACAGGACCCTGCTCCTGGAGCTCCTGGTGGGCGAGGAGCAGATGAGGCCTAGGATTTAGGGCTGAGGGAGGTCCTTGTTTTTGGGGGAGGAGCAGAGGCCCTGTGGTTTGGGTGGTGTCTTAGTCCCTTTCTTTGTGCACCGCAGGGTGGGGGGCCACCAGGGCTCCTCTTTCAGACCCTGGCCAGCCAGCCAGCTCAAGGCAAGGCATCATGGAGGAAGGACCTGAGGAGGAGAGTTGCTCACAGCATGGGGCACAGGAAATGGACAGAAGGGGGGGCCGGGAGGAAGAGGACCCCTTCCAGGCCCCGCACCCAGGGCCACCTCTTCCGCCAAGCCCTGCCTCCTAATGGTAGTCAGCTGTGAGCCCCATACACAAAAATCTGAACCACAGTCTCGAGCCTGTTTTCAGCTCACAGCTGTGTCATGAGTCCTCGAGGCTTTGCATGGGTCAGCAAGCCCTGCCCAGAGGCCTCTCTGTCCCCAGAGGGGATGCTGTCTTCCAAGAGAGGCCTAGAAATGGAGCCTATGATAAGCTGGCCCTGAGCCTGGCAGTCTGATCTCTCTCCTCTCTGTTATTTCTAGGAAGTGTCCCATGGTTAAGGAAGGGGATTTTTTTTGATTCTCGGAGACCTTCGAGGAGCTGACCTTGGGGAGCAGGCGCCCTGGGCCTGCATACACTGCTGTCCTTGAACCCTAGCCGCCACCAGCATGATCTTCCGCAGACAGCCAGGGAGCGTCCGGAGCTGCTCAGCCCGTTATGTCCATGCGGAGGAGGGGCCACCAGGCCAGCGGTCCCCATCACGCATGGAGGCAGGAGGACGTGGTGCCTAGGTGCACAGAGCTCAGGCGTGGCAGCTTCGGCTTGTGGCCAGGCTTAGATGGTCGCCACGGCCACTGCCCTGGGTGGAAGCAGCTGCGCCTCCCCATGCCTCAGGCCTCCCTCCTACCCCCCCCCCCCCCCCCCAGTAGGAATGAGGGTGATTCCAGGCACACACAGGCAGCCAGCCAAGCTCACTGCCCTTTCTGGCTCTGTTTGTACCTGTCCCACTTCCGATTTCTCCTGTCTTCTTTTTCCCATTGGCTGGTGGAGAACTAGCATGGAGAGGCACTCGGAGTCCAGCCCCAGAGGCGGTCGTGTCCAGCTGGGGGGCCCCAGGGCCCCTGTTTCTCTGGGGAAAGCTCCCGTACACATTCCCGCTATGGCCTGCGGACCCCTCGCCCCATCATCTGCCTTCCCAGGCAGTGACAGGAGCCATGGGTGTGTGACAGTGCAGGCTTGGGTGGGGACCCTGTCCCTCCCGGGGTCCTCAAGCTCCCTGTCCAGCACACAGTGGACAGCAAGGGGCCACCTCCAGGTCCCCAGCGGCCCCTGCACAGCCTCCACAGGCTCCCCACTCTCTGAGCCGGTCTCCCCTCCTGAGAAAGGACTCCAGGCAGGGTGACAGTTCCAGGAGGTGGCCAAGGCGGGTCGGCCCCCTGCTCCCTCTGCACCCGCCGCAGGCTGCAGGCGGGGTCCTCCCTCAGAGCCGTTTTCAGCGGCCGCCAGGGCCCGGCAGCCCAGCTCTTGCCGACGTGGAGCACCTCGGGCACATCTAAAATAACTTTGCTAATTTGGCTCCCTGCTCGTCTTTTCCTCCCATTTTCATAAATTGCATTTAATTGTTTTCGAATTGATTCTTTAAGAATAAATTGTTAGCTGGAGTCATTTTTGGAGTGTCTGCCCACACCAGCACCGAGCGCCGCGTCCCACGGGGCTGGGCGGCTTCCTCGCGCCTGCAGTGGCTTCGCCTGCGGTGGCTGCGCCTGCGGTGGCCTCGCTCCTGACGCAGCGCTCAGGTAAGAAGGGGCGGTGGAGCCGCCTTCTGAGGCCAGCTCCGACCAACCGACCGAGCAGGACTTCCTTCTCCGCTCTGCTGAGCAGGAAGCTACTTCCTGTTCCGTCCCTCAGGAATGGAGACTGGGAGGAGACACCGAGAAGGCCATCATCTGGACCGACGCGCTCCCCTCCGCCACCCCGCCCCCTGCTCGTCACCCCCCACACGTGCTCGGCACCCCTGCGGAGCCAGCCGTCTCCTTGACAACGGGCCTCCTTCCCCCAGGCAACCCTGGCTCCACTGCTGCAGCCCCCTCCGGAGACCCCTCTGGGCGCACCGCGCAGCTCTCCGTCTGGGTGGGACGCCCCAGGCTCCACAGAGCTCCCACCCTCGGGCCGTGGGTGGAATTTTAAATTCCTGAGCTTGTTACAAAGCGCCCATGTGGTTAGTTAAACCTCCTAAAATAATTGCAGCCAGGCAATTACTTCTTTTAAAGGCATTCGGAGGTGTTAAGATCCCTGCTCCTAGCGTGTGTGTGTGTGTGTGTGTGTGTGTGTGTGTGTGTGTGTCTGTTCATAAGAGTCCTTTCGTGCCCGAGCCTGGGCTGGGACCCTCCCAACAGGTGCTCAGTGGTCAGACTCCAGGGCTCCCTCCCCCTTGGGCAGCCCTCCCGCACGGAGAGCCCCAGGAGGGGAGCAGAGACCAGGACGCGGGTGCCAGCATTTTCTGATTCCCAGAAGAGGAGGAGCAGCGCAGGGTGCAGGGCGTTTGCACGCTGCCCCAAGCCAGGCTGGCGCTCGGGGCCCCCTCTGCAGCGCCCGGCCACGAAGCGCTCCTGCAGTGCCTGAGTCCCTCCTGTCTGCAAGGTTGCCCTGCACGCCGGGTTTCTTCCTTCCGTCCCCTTGCCCTAGCTGTCCTCTGCCACCTCCCCCTCCTCTTCTTGCTCTATGCGGACTCTCGAGGGGCAGCCTTGACCTCAGGGTACTCCCAGAGAGCTGTGGTCAAGGGTCATGCGATGGCGTGGCGCCCAGGCCTTGGAGAGCAGGGCGCCTGGCTCCCTCTGAGAGACCCCAGGGAGCTTCAGAAAGGCGGTCGTGAGCCATCAGACCGTTGTTCAGCACTCAGATACGCTGGCTGAGGAGAAGGAGGAGTGGAGGGCAGCTCAGGGCTCTGCCCATCAGCTTGGGGTCCCCAACTCTACCATGAGAAGAAGGACATTGTTACAGTTTAGGTCTGTGGTGTCCCCAAATCCCGTGTGTGCAAGGTGCCTGGCGCCTGGGGCCTTGTGCTCATCTGGAGACCCTTCCATGGCAGATCGCGCTGGGAGCTCGGTCCTGCTCGGAGCAGGCTCACTGGGCATGGCCTGGAGGGGGGTTTCTATGCCCCCGACTCGACCCTTCCCGGCATCCTGGTTGCCATGGGTGAGAGCTTTCCTGTGCCAGGACCTTCCACCATGATGCTCCTGCCCTGGAGCCAACCAGCCAGAGACTGAGCCCACTGAAACCGTGAACTGAGATTGGCTTCTCTTTTGTTAAATTGTGGGTGTCACCGAGCTGGTGGTGCACGCCTGTAATCGGAGCACTTGAGAGGCTGAGGCGGGAGGATTGTTGTGAGCTCCAGGCCAGCCTGGGTTATAAGGTGAGTTGAAGGCCAGCCTGAACTGCATAGTGAGACCCTATTTCAAAAAGACAATAGAGATAGATAGATAGATAGATAGATAGATAGATAGATAGATAGATAGATAGACGGACGGACAGACAGACTGTGGGCATCAGATGTTGTGTTCCAGCACCAGAGGGTGATAAGACAGACGGGCTGGGCTGTGCACACCCCAGGGGCTTGAGGAACGGAGTGCTGCTCTGACTGACAGCCTGGACCGTAACTACCTGGCTCAGCTCCAGGCTCTGACAGCCAGGACTCAGGAGCAAGGAGGAAGGGCTTCGGTCCCATGGCACTGCTTGGACAATTTATTGTGCAGCACTGTGTCCAGACCTGACAGGTGCAGAGTGGTACCAGCTCTTGCCCTTTAACCCAGCAGGGCTTGGTCAGAGCTGGTGCCACCTGACCGTGCCCAGGAGGCTGCTCCTGCCAGGCATCATCCAGTGCCAGAGACTTGTTCATCTGGATGCCGAGAGGCAGGTGGGCACCTGGAAGTCCACGAGGCTAGCTTGGGTGTGTTGCGCCAAGATGAGGCGAGTGCAGGGGCGCCTCTCTCCCTCCCCTGCTCCTCTACCCCACGCCTCCAGGCTTCCACTCCCATAATCCACAGGGGTTTCTGCCACCCCTGATCTTGGGGCTCTGCACATGCTCTTTCTGCCCTGGAAGCAGCAGGTCCCCCTGCCCTCCCCAGGCCCCCAGGAACCCCCTCCCCACAGTCAGTCACACCCCACCTCCATCTGCTGCCTGAGTTCAGGCAGCTGTGTGTTGGATTTCAGCCCTGTGTGGTCAGGAGTGGGCCTGGAACCTGCATTTCTGGTGCCCTCACCCTCGGCCGGGGTTGGCTGGAGCTGGCTGTGCGCCCTCCGAGTGGTCTCTTCCTCCTCATGTCTGATCTGGAGTACCCCTTCACCCCCGTCAGCCTGGAGAATTAGGCCTCTTCCCTTGGTGCCCTCCTGCGAGAGCTGGCTCCGCATGTCCTGGCCCTGCTGGGACCCTGAGTGGGGAGCACAGACCTGAAGGGCCACCACCCACAGCCTGACCTGGGGTCCAGGCAGACCCACAGGACCCCGATCCGTCCCTTGCCCCTGTCTCTGTCCTGGGTGGGACTCGCCTCAGGAGGTGGAGCTTCGGGGCTCTTCCCTGGCAGGTCATAGCAACATGGCTCTCCTGCTCCTCCCCATCTTCCTCTTCCCCTTCACCCCTTTTTCCCACACTCTGCACCCCTACCCAAGCCACATACTCCAACCAGTCATTGGAGAGCGGTGCCCTGGCTCCTGGCCTCTTGGGCTTCCGGAAACATCAAGTCCTTCCCTTCCCCGGCCCCATGCCACTCAGAGCCTGGGCCGAGTGCATAGGGACATCCAGGAGCCAGCAGGTGCCTGGGGGCCCCCGCCCGGACCACCCCGGCCTCCCTCACAGAGCTGTGGCCCCTCTTGAGCTCCAGCCAGGCTGGGAGGAGGCAGGTGCAGCAGGGGCCCTGGGCTGAGGACTCCCGCTCCGCTGCTGCCAAGCATGGTTCAAGAAACTGAAGGAAAATTCTGGAAAGAGACAGCTCACAAGCTGAATGGTCCAGCATTCCGTTGGGTGATGGAAGCTTCTACCTTCTGTTCTGTCCCCCAGGGCCAGGAATCAGCCCTCCACCTGGAGTATGCACCCTACCTCTGCCTCTGGGGACTCTGCAGCCATTGTGGTCACCAGACCAATGTCCTGGTGCCACTGAACTTACACGCACAGCTTTTATTTGCTAACAGTGTCAAAGCACAGCAGTGGCGACTCTGGGCAGTTTAGGTGGCCACTTTTGTTTTTGTTGTTGAGACAGGGGCTTACTGTGTAGTCCAGGCTGGTCTTGAACTCACCACGTAGCCCAGGCTGGTATCTACTAGTGGCAACCCTCCTGCCTCTGCCTCCCGAGTGCCGGGATTATAGGCATATGCTGCTGCACCCCGCTATGATGTATTTTTTTTTTTTTTATTCCTCTGTTTTGAGTTTTTGTTATTTGTCTCTGACAGTGACTGGTTTAGAAAATGAACTTTGCCATAGGCTTTACCATAGGTTCTGGAAAAAAGCAAGGTGTGTGTGGGGGTGGGGTGGGGGTGCTCCGTAGTCCCCATGTCCTCGTCCTGGGAGGCATCCCTGGCGGGCGGGAGAAGGTGACTGCAGTGAACCCCAACTTTGGCACTTACGTCAGAACCAAAAGCTGGTGCTTCCTGACAGCGTGTTTAGCTCAGCAGTCCTGTCCCTCTCTGCACTGTGACTAGGAGCCGAGACCTCTCGATTCTAAATGCCTGAATCATGGTGACCAATGACATCCCAGTCACCAGCACCTCGGGAAACGGGGGGGGGGGGGGGGGGGGGAA